>ML787735.1:37210-60350 GCA_009831015.1 Picea engelmannii
CCAGATGGGCTTAACATGATCAATTATTAATGTGCCTGTTCAGCTAGATGTTGTGCAAAAAGCGTTGCCACGATCTATTAACAATACAATTACAATCGTTGTGGCTCTGAAAAGACGTTTGCGATACAAAAATGCCTATCAGATAGGCAAAGTGCATGTGCATGCTATTATGAAAGCATTAAAGGAATTATGTTCCAGAGCCCTGTACAAAGCAAAGAACATTTGTATAAATTCCAACTGGAACAGTGTTCTCGCAGAAGAATATGGAAACTCTGCAAATACTCTTGAAAATCGTAGTGATTTTGATGCAAGTGATGAATCAGACAATGAAACGACTGTTGAAACATTGGTGCATGGATTCACTGATTCACAGTGCATTCGTGACTTGCAAGACAAGATTGTTGAAATTGCACCTGTCGAGGGGCAACATCCACTTGGAATATTCAAGGACAAATTCGTTGAGGAAATGAACTTTCCAACACTCTTCTATGGAGATCCACGTGGCACTGATATTATAGAACGATTCAGTTATCATAAAATAGTTCAATGGGAGCTGCTACATTCAAGCGGTTGCTTCTACTGTCACATAACAAAAAAAAATTCAAGACAATGCGCATAATAACCGAGCAAGTTATGTCCTACATGTGGGTCCGAATAAGAAAAGGCCAGTTACAAGGAAGAAAGTTGTTCGCGAAGGATGTGAAGTACAAAGTTAACCTAGAAAAAATTCAGAAATCTGATATTGGATACATAGATTTCAAAAACATCCGCACCTCTCTTGACTATTTGCAACAAAACAAAAAAAATATTTTTGCAATGATTCGGCAATTAGGCCCGCCAACGTTTTTCGTCACATTTACAAGTGCAGAGCACTGCTGGGATTCATTGGTGGCTGCGGTATTTGACCTGCATAAGAACAAGTAACGTAAAAAAGAAACTGATACAATGGAAAATAGCGACATTGACTACCTCATAAGAAAAGACCCGATGACATGTACTCGCTACTATAGACATAGAATAAATGCTTTGAGACAATTGATATGCCATGATGAAACGTTTTTTGGAAAAATATCGGACTACTTTTTGGTCACTGAATTCCAGAATAGGGGAAATGAACATGACCACGCACTGTTGTGGATAGAGGATGCACCAGTGTATGGAGTCGATAACAATTCAGAGATCGAACAATTTGTGGATAAATACATAACATGCAACACAAATCATTTGGATCCAAAACTTGCAAAAGTCCATAGACATTACCATACAAGAAGTTGTAGAAAATGAAAAAACTTACATTGCAGATACAACTTTCTCGTGCTGCCAATGAGAGCTACAAGAATCATAGAGCCAGTTAGTGTAGAGGAAAATGTTGTTGTTGAGAAATCTAAATCCTTGTTTGCATTTCTAGAAGAAGGGGGATTTGACAAAATGATGAGCTTTGATGCCTTCTTGACACAGGTAAGTCTTTCAGAAGATGAGTACATCCAAGCCATACAATGTACGCTTAGGTAACCAACACTTTTCCTTAAACGAAAACTCTCCCATATTTGGAACAACAGTTTCTCCAAGGATATGCCAGTTATGTGGAAAGCAAATACAGATGCACAGTACGTGTTGAATGCATATGCTGCAGCATCATACTATACCTTGTATATGACGAAGATTGACAAATCTATGACAAGTGCATTCAGAAAAATATGCAAAGAACATGAAAGAAGTCATATTGATGCCATACAAATGATACACACACTTGGCAATACATTGCTTAATCTTCAACAAATGTTTGCTCAACAAGCAGTTCACATTGCACTTTCCTTGCCCCTCACTTGTAGTTCAAGAAAATGTGTCTTCATAAAGACATCTCCACTTGAAAAGCGCACATTTGTCCTTAAACAACCGGTTTTGCTGCAACAAGAGCCCGATAATTCAGAGGACGTGGTATGTCGCTATATTATTGATTATTACATCTAGCGTCCATCTCCTATTAGGCATAGCTGCTTAGCAAAATTCGTATCGCATTACAAAAAAAATGGTGCACCCATATCAAAAAGAAAAAAACCCTCTGTCATACGATTTGTCAAATACAACAAACATTGTGACTATGAAAACTATTGTAGAGAAAAATTGTTGTTGTACATTCCGTTCGATGAAAACGAAGAGACATTACTGCATAACTTATGTACATGAGAGGTTGTGTATCTTGCGTCTAAGACTATGGTGCACATCAATGAAGCTAGATTTACCTACAATGTTAATCCAGCATGGGGCGATCTAGAGGTTGCACTTAATGACCTAGAAAACCATGGCAATCATGATGACACATTCAATAACCCAAAAACAACCAGAACTACTTCTGAGTCCTATGACTTACAAGGAGATTTGCCTCGTCCTCCAGCGGCTGGAAGTGAAAAACGTATCAATCTTGGTTTTCAAGTTACAAAACATCCTTTCCTAATTGAAAATAATGAATACCACGGAATAAGACGTCTATCGAATCGTGAACAACAAACAATTGTAAAGGATATTGCTCTTAAAAAACGCTTGAACATGAACAGTCATGTGCACATGTTCCTTACAGGCGGAGCATGAACATGCAAGACATTCACAACAAAATCATTGTTCCAAATGCTTATACGAATCTATGATTCAAACAATTCCTCTAATCCTATGAAACCAAAGGGCCTAATAGTTGCATACACAGGAAAAGTTGCATACAATGCTGGTGGAACAACAGTCCACTCCGCATTTTTAATGGCTTCTAACAAGTCACAATTTCTTCCACTTAGCAAGGAAATGTTGGATACATTATCTAAGCTTTATGAGGAACTCCAACTTGTCTTTATAGATGAAGCATCTTTGATTGAGAGTCGGTTCTTGTATTCCATTGACAACCAACTAAGAAGCATAAAATATGTGCAAACGAAATACTTTGGAAACATTGACATGATATTCTGTGGGGATCTTTACCAGGCACAACCCATCCAAGATTCTTTGATATTTGAACAACCCACGGTCAACATGGAAACAATCACCCATGACTTATGGAGGGACAATATTAAATGCTTTGAGTTGCATACTACAATGCGCCAAACAGATGAAACATTCATTGTAATACTGAATAGAATGCACACCAACAACCAAACACATGATGACTTGACCCATATCAATTTGAGATGCTTCTGGCCTGCACCAACAGACCCAACATTCCCTTACCTGTTCTACAGAAATAAGGATGTTGCAAACCAAAACAACCACATGCTCTCCCTAATGCATGGCGATGATACCATCATCAATTCCATTGACCTGGAAGAAGACAACCATGGAAATGTGCCACGGCATGAACATTCAGTCACTTTACCTTTGCAGCTTGTCCTCAAATTAGAAATGTTGGTTGAAATATATGCCTGCAACTATGATTCACAGGATGGCTTGGTGAATGGTGCAAATGGAATACCGAAAGGCTATACCAAGACAGAAAAAGTGGATGTCCTTTGGATTAAGTTCCATGAACCACATATAGGCAAGCAACAAGCAAGCAAGTTGTCTTATCTATATAATTCAAATACTGGAAGCGATTGGACACCTATTTTGCGAATATCGAAGCCAATATCAACATCAACAAAGACAGGTCAACTGAAGATTCGAAAACAGTTTCCGATTAAACTTGAATGTGCACGTACAGTCCATAGATCACAAGGACTAACACTTGATAAAGTTGCTTTTCATCCTGCTGGAATTCGGATACATGGACTTGTCTACACAGCACTGTCCCGTGTTAGAAGCATAGAATCCTTGTATTTACTAAGTCCTCTCACAAAATATAACTTCAAAGTGAAACATAAAGTTGATATTGAAATGGAACGACTGAGGACCACCACAAAATGGCAACTGCATTATGATTACCAATCCATACAAACAAATTCATCTGTGTCAATTCTCTCGCTTAACACACGCAGCTTAAATGCACACATGGATGATATACTGAATGACTATGATATAATTCAATCTGATATTTTGTGCTTGCAAGAAACACACATGGCATTAAGCACGCAGAACAAACAATTCCCAAATCACAATTGCATATCAAGTTACATTACACATGGGGTCATGATACTGGTGAAAAAACATCTACCAATTTTGGACCATATACATATCGAAGAAAACAATGTTGAGTTGGTGCTTGCAATTTTTTTTTCTCATGAAACAGAAGTTGCAATATTGAATCTGTATGCTCCTCCCCATGCAACATTCTCCAACATAGTACGTGTTATTTCCAATGCATTGACCCATTTCCATCTGAACGGATCCATTGTACTTGTAGGAGACTTCAATATCGATATGCTACAAAATACTGGCAAAACAAAAGAATTGGAAAACTACATGTGCAAATACAGTCTCTGCTTTCTTATGAACAACACAGTCCATCTGCAAAATGCATTAATTGACCATGTCTAGTCCAATGTGCCCATTCCTCAATACAGTATGTTTGTCTTAGACACATATTGGTCTGATCACGATACAATTGGTATTGCACTTGAATTATGGCATATACATCAAAGTTATTGCAAACTCATATTTGTATGTTTCAAAGCATATATGTATCTCTGATTTGTACACACATCACTCTAGACGGTGTTCTACTCAAATTATAAAATTTACATTGTGCAGGAAAAAAATAAAAAAGGTACATCCTCCCAAAAACTATTTTTGATTCTATACAACGTATTCTATTTTTTTTTTGTATATATACATAGTAGTTGCCTTTTTCTTAACATCTGAACTTATGTTCATATCCATTTTTCTTTGTACTTTTGTTCATAGAAACAGTCAGGAAAAGCAGAGGACACAAAGAACTCCTACTCACACACATAGACCAAACCATGCAAAGGTGCACCCTTTTCCTGTCCATGTTCCACAGTAAACAATTTTTCATTTACTTTCTCTGTGTTTGTCAAACTTATTTGCAGCTATGTTTTTTTTGGTTTTTTTTTGTTTTGCGCGTAGAGGCAACTACCCTGCACATCCACCATCCAACAGATGCAATGTTGGGTCGGCCACCCCGCAAGTCCACTTATGAATTTCTATATCACCCAACCATAACGGTTATTCGCAGGACAAGAAACATTAGAGGCATATTGTGCAGCTCGCAAGTGCGCGATCCAAATAATGGCCTCTAAAATCTCAACCACCCCGCAAGTCCACCTGTCAAATTGTATATCACGGAATTGTATGTGCTACTTGTAGAACACAGAACAATAGAAGGCTTTTTTTGACCCCTCCCGCCTAAGAACCCGCAAGTATGGAATGTGATATGAATACATGGTGTATAAAATCTGATGTCGATACTTAATAAAGGTACATATCTAATTTTTCCTCGTTTCTACACACACCAATCTGGTAACCATAGAGTTGGTGTTGCACATGAATTATGAAATATGAACTGGGAGTCAGACGGAGCCAAGTCCGTGATCCAAATAAGTGGCTAAGTATGGAATAAGGGATCTGTGCATATTTGATATGTATTGCTCGTTTATGGGATCCCGCCAGCCTTGGAGTAGAATGTCGAGCCAGCCAGAACACAAACCCGCTTATCAAATTATTGTCATAAGATATTTGTAAGTAACCTAGCAATAGAGTCCCATTTTTTACCCCGCCATCCCGAGAACCCGCTATTAGCGATAATTCTTGTCCTAGGCTCGAGAGCACCCGGACTTGCAGGTTGCACAGGAAACACCCAAGCGCAGCAGCGGAAGGATCTCTTCTCCAGTTATGAGTCAAGTGAGTGGGCAAGGTTTTGTTTCCAGCAGCCAAGATCTATCCACGAAGAAAATCGACGGTCATCGGGTTTTCGGGGCTGTCGATTTGCCCGGGATTTAGCAAGAGGGGGCCCCAATGAGTTCTAAGCAGACTTGGTTCGTTCAATCAAATTGGGACAGGTGTCAGCCTATCGGCATATCGGGGATTGGAGTTTCAGAGAACAGGGAGCGAGAGTTTTGTGCATTGCAGAATCGCGATACACGATTTCCCAATGAAGACGAAGGTGGTCCCCAGAAGAGTCGGCGAGGAGGACAGGTGGCATCCTACATCGGCTATCGGGATATCGGAGATCCCGGAAGAAAGGAGTTCGTGCATCTCGAACTCGCGAACCCCGTAGCCCCGACGGGATAAGGTTGTTGTCACGGGAGTAGGTCATATGAGCGGGAGCTGAGCCGGAAGGACTAGCGTGTGAAGGAGCGCATTGAGGATCAGAGGATCGGGAGTTCCGGGTACATGTGCACCTCGGCACTGCAAAACCCGAAACCCCGATGAGAGTTGTTGTTGTGGTCACATAGGGCCATAGTATAGCCAGGAGGACTAACCCATACATGGGTGCATCGGTAATTCAGGGATCAAAAATTCTAAGGGTTAGAAATTCCCGACGGCAGGAAGGCCGAAACCCCGATGGGAGACACAAGGCTGCGGTCTTGTGGACGCATGGTCATATGGACCTGAGCCTAGCCAGGAGGAGCTAAGGGAAAAAGAGCGCTCATCAGAGAATCGGTGATCGGGAGTTCAAAGGGTCGAGAACTCTTGACAACGGGGAACGCGAAACCCCGAAACCCGATACAGAGTCTGGGAAAAGTCACGGTGAAGTACAGGAGACTGTGAGGAAAGAAGAAGAGACCTGTGGACTGGGTCAGGTTTTCATCAGGGATTCCACTCGGGGATCTAAAGAGCCGCTTCGGCTCAGCAGAAAAGGAGAAAGAGGGTGGGTGAAGCCTCGCGTCACCCATTTATTGCAGAGTATGGAGGTCCCGGCTGAAATTTACCCAGGAGGGTCCCTTGTACCGATTCTCTTCAGGAAAGCCACGTCGAGTCTCCAACTCACCAGAGGAACCTGCACACGCCAGTTCAACATTCAAAGGGCTCAGCTACCCCCTGGCGCGAGCCATGCTGAATTAAGGAGGCGTATGACAGGGGAGCAGAGGATAGATTTGATTGAGGCAGACTGACAACCCATCCTGATAGAGAAGCTCCTCAACGTCAAGCATTAAATTCATGATATGATCGCACCTTCAGCGCCTGAGTCAGCTCCAAGTATATGTAGGCATTTTTGCCATTTTGTAAAGGATCGATGGTTGAGCAGAGCTCCCGATTGTAAAGTTTTAAATAAGCACTGATATTCTGGTTATGCATGAACTTTTGAGAATTTTTGCCTTATGAATGCCAGTTTCTTTCATGTCTTTGTTTACACTGTGTTAGAGCAGCTCGAAATTGGAGGATCCAATCGAGCTGTAGCTATTATAGGATGATGTTGTAATGGATCACTGTAATAGTTGCGTCGTCTCTAATCAGTTCTTGTGATTTTTCGAGCGCTGAGTGACTTGGAATTGGAGGATCCAGTCAAGTCCCCTTTCAGTTTCTTGAGACCCTGAACCAAGCGGATCTTGCATTCAGAGTCTTTCTTCTGCAAACTGTCGAAAGCCTGTTGCCCAAAGTTGTTTGTTCACTTTTCTTACTAAGTCTTCCACCTGTTCATATTTTAATCAACTCACTGGCTGAAGTTAGGTTAAGACCTCCTTTGTTACTTACGTACCAGATCCAGTCCCTGAGTTAGAGTAATATCTCCTCGAGACTTTATCTCCATTTGATCACCCCTTTATAAACAAATCGTGACATTAAACTGATGGGTGTCGGGCTCTGCTCCTGCAAGAAATCCAGGAGTGACTTCCGACGCTAACATTTCTGGCGTCATTGCCGGGGACGAAGTTGAAGATTTTCCCTGGGCAGAACAACAACTTTCAACTGATTCTGAAGGTGCATCAGATATCAGAATTACTCAGATTGCTATTGTGCACCTGGCGACTCCACTGTGGCGACTCCATTGTTTCCACTTTATTGTTTTAGTTGTGGCCACTATTGGCACACCTGAAAGATGACCCAGAGGAGCTTTCTCGAGAACGTTTCAGCGGCTGCTTTCTCAGCTTGAGAAGTTTCCTGGGGTAACGATAATGTTAAGATCTGGCCTCTGATTGTGAACAAGGACCAGACACATTCGAAGCTGCACATTTTTCACCTGGCGACTCCATGATTCAAGGATCGATTGGTGACTTCACTGGTTCGATATGGAGAAAATCCTTGCTCGCAGGCTTGCTCCTTTTAATTTTTCTGCTATTCCTGGTTTTCCTAATGTTGTCCCCTCTATGGATGAATGGGGTGATTATTTGCCCATATTTGGAAAGTGTGAAGAGGACAACCCTGCTCAGCACCTCAGTGAGTTTCATGAACTCATGCGTCAGTGGGAGATACATCATGAGGATGTATTACTAAAGATGTTCATGTTCTCGTTAGCAGGGGATGTGCGTAAATGGTATCATTCTTTACCCCCTGCTAGCATTTCTTCACTCAGTGAATTCCATGAAGCCTTCATTGCCTATTGTCAGGAGCTTTATCCCTCTGAGTTGATTTTTCATAGCTGTTGTGAGGGATACTACAACAAATGTATACAAGATAGAGCTGTCTCTTATGTAGGCTATGAGGATGATCCTGATGACCTGGATCAGGAATCAGTCCTTTCTCGTCCCCATTCTTCTACTTCGGGCGAAGTTATGGAGCTGATAAAATTTATCATTGCCAGACTTGACAGGTGGGAAGCCGAGCAATGTGCAGAGGGTTTTCCATCCTTTGAAGAAGATGAGTTTGGTATCTCTACAATGAATGATTATAAAGATCCTAGGGAGGAAGAAGACGCTTCGGGTGGAGTTATGGAACTGATAAAATCTATCACTGCCAAATTTGACAGGTGGGAAGTTGAACAATACGCTGAATATTTCCCATCCTTTGAAGCAGAGGCCCTTAGCAGCTCTACTAAGGGTGATTATGAAAAAAGCTTTCCCACGGGTCCTCTTTATGGTCATTATGAATCTGACCCATTGTTATCCACAATTTTGGTTATCATGATGATGTAATGATGATGGAAAATCAAGCTCTTCACTAAGAACACTTTCCTGAGAAAAGTTACATTTGTCTTCTTCCAGAAATCAAATTTTAAAGGGAGGTTCGCAGGCTACCTATATATTTGCCTGCGAGAATGTATGATTCTCGCAGGCTACATTAAGCTGGGGTGCGAGGGGTTCACACTATACCTAATTATCAGGGTGTGAACATCTTCTAAATGAAGGAAAAAGATAAGTTCTCGAGCCTTCTAGAAGGGAATCTTCTAGAAGGGTGAGTTGGCATTCGAATGGTTATCTAAGTACTGGTTTTCCTGATATCTTGGGATCATTCCTATCCAAGTAACTAATCTATCCTCTCCTATATATTGAGGGGATTGCTCATGGAAAAGGTTAGAAGCAAACTAGCAAGAGATTAATTGGAGAATTAGTGGAAGATTGTATGAAGGACTGATGCTACAGCAGCAAGAGACACCAACAAGGTTATCAAAAGTGGTTGATCTTCTTCATGCATGAGCAAGTGTGTGTGTCAGAGCTAGGAGCCATCGAAAGGATACCTACAACATCAAGGCTCAGGTTGTAAGTTTCACTTTCAATCAATAGAATACAGTAATATGTCCCTTTCCCATAAAGTTGATGTCACTTTATTACATAACTCCTTGATCATATGTATAGATTAATTGTTGAATATATTGAATTGTCTTCACTTCGATTGGTTTGTTTTGTTGTGGTCTAAACGATACAAGAGCATTGGAGTGAAGCTTGGAACAACAGAGACCCAAGGAAGCGTTCATAAGGTATGCTCATGATCATTGCCTCCTAGTGCATTCAACAATTAAAATCTAGGGAAAGTGTATTATTCTGTCCTGTTTTGTTCTAGATCCAGGTGGATCTAGGGAGATCGGTTTGTGTCCGCACTCACGGATTAATCCTAAAACAAAATTGGCGACTCCACTGGGGAACTTCCCGTTTTCTTTATGGTTTTTTGAGTTTTTCTGTGGCCTTTTGCTCTAGTTTCATTATTCTCCTATTTTGTCAGTCTCTGAGTCTTCAGGATATCCTGATAGACTTACTGGGTTCAAAAGTCTGTTTGAATTTTACTCCTTTCTTCAAAAATTTTGTCATCTTCAGGAGTTCTCGCACTGCGTTTAACTGTAGCCTGTGAGAATCAGTCAAGTTTGCACCCTGCATATAGGGTCCAATGCGAACACCTCACACCTTGCTATAAGGTTGTCTGCAAGAATCTTATCTTCTCGCACTGTGTGACACTGCTTGCCTGCGAGCAAGATTTTTGAAAATTTTGAAATTGAGTTTTGATTTTTTCAACTGCTCAGATCAGTTGAATTACCTCTTTTGGGCTTATTGGATCATTGATTTATATATCTCTTGCTTTAGTTTGCATGCTCGAACAGTTTTAGGGTTTCAAGGTTTTTCTTGCCCTTTGTAGCTTGATTTTCGTTTCTTGTCTCTTATTGGCGAATTCATTCTCTCTGACTTCTGGAGTTGAGTGTGTTTGATTGGCTGAGAACCAGTGATTGGTTGAGAGTTAAGTGCTTAGTGTTTCTCATTTGTTTGTTGGTTCGAAGGAACGTTTTTGTTTGCATTGAGAGACTCATTGGTTTGCTTTTTGTTTTTTTACTTTCATTGAAAGAATTGATTGGGTTGTTATTGTTTGATTCTTTATGATTTGATTTTATTTTCTCGTTAATAAGAGTTCTTTTTGGAAAGTGAACAACTAGTTTTCTTTCAAAATATTGTTTTTTGTATTTCAGAAAATAGTGAAAATCAAATTTTAGAGTTTGTTGAAGTATTTGAAAAAGACATACAGAGATTGTTCATTGATAAATGATTGTTTGCATTGACATTTGAAAGGAAATTGTGCGTTGCATTGCAGTATTGAGTTGATTTGGAAAGTTTTCTCTCTCTCCCATAAATAGGATTCATGGAATGAAAAGTGTTATATTTCATCATCATCCTTGCATTATTTGGGTCAGAGTCATACAACATGAGTTTTACTTCCGTTACCTTTGAGTAAACAACAGCTCTTAAAAACATTGCGTAATCTTAAAATTTATCTAGTAACTCTTCTCTAGGGCTCTTTTACACCAACATTTAGCTAGGCTAGTGCTTTGGAGTAGGAAGAGAGATACACTCTCCAAAAGCTCAAAAACACACAATAGCATCTTGAGTTAGGGAGTGTGAAATTCCACTTGCAACATATTGTCCTGGGAAGCCCTTCTAACACAAGGGTCAATCACTAGGTCGCATTGGTGTTGGTAGAGTTACTAACCCTGCTTTGTTGACATCGGTGTAGAGATTGCACGTATTACGGGGATCACTTCGAGGTATACCCACAATGATGAGTGGAAGCCTTTGAGTTGATTTCGGGCTAGATACCCTGCCCTTGCGTGTGGATCGGACTGACGACTGTTCCCCCAGGCTGTATTGTTGTTTGTGGTGACCTTAGTGGCCCGTCTCTCTAGGTTCTTACCCGAGGTGATTGTGAAGGGGAAAGTCTTCACGGTACCTGGAATCGACGTTGATCAAACTCACTCGGGCTCCTTGGAGGGTATACCCACGATTATGTGTGGGAGCTTTCACCAGGGCGTAAGTCTGTTAAGCAGGTCGTCAACGTAACTTTTCCACCTTTGCCCCGCCCCTTCTCATCTCGTTGTTGCGACGTTGGATTTCATCACCAACTAGTGGCTTCGAAATTAGAAGGTATTGTTTGCTTGGTGATTGCTTCCTAGATTTTTTGTTTACTAGCGCGTGCTGTTTGTTTCTCAAAGTTGACCATAGGAATTTCTTCGCGGAGCTTGTCACTTGGTTAGAATTGCTCCCCCACGGCGTTCTCGTAGAATGCAAGGTTTATCTCCAGAACATCTGGACGATTCTCAACCCTCGCCTACTGGTACACCTGAGGTTTCTCCCCATCAAATTGAGGTCCTGGTGGTTACTCCACCACACGGGGAAACAAGTGACGTTCCAGTTGTCACCACACCACCTCCATAGGTAGAACGAACTGACTCTCTAGAAGATTTTCGGATTACCAATACTAGAGAGGACTATTGCATTCGTCGTGGTGAACGCCATGTTGTGCGATTAAATTCTTTTGACGAAGTCGTTGTTACATCATATGAATCGACTGTTGGGCCTTCTCACGGTGTAGTAGGCCAAGACCCTTTTTGGTCGGGTGATTTCCGACGAGTCCTTTTCGGTACTGAGTCACCCCCTGTCTACGAAATCAACCCTCCCGTATCTTCTGAGACATAAACTACACCCGAGACTACCACTTATCACTTTGTTCTCCCTCCCGAGATGGCCCATCTCGCGAATACTACGAGTGTCCAAACCGAAATTACTACTGCTACTCTTGCTCCTATCAATACCCAGCGAATTCCTGATGTAATCCCGACATTACCACCCGGTTACCATGCGTTGAATGCTTTGTTGAATGGTTCCAATCCAACACCTCCGCAAACCCCAGTCGGTTCTCCAGGTGGTCCTCCTTTTCCTGGCATTCTATTCCCGGTTTTATCCCGACACTCCCTCCGTTTCCTTCTGGCAATCCGAATCCTAGTGGCACTATCCCGACTGTTGCACCAAACCCGCAGATTCCTGTTGGTGGACAGGGTGGTACGGTTTCTTTTCCTGGACACAACACAGTTACTACACAACCTACGGTTGGCACACAAATTCCGGGAGGAACTATACCTACTATATGGGGACCAACCTCACCTTTTGGACAAAACATAACGCCTGACTTGGCCCAGTATTGGAATCAACTTCTACAAAACTTTCCTTAAAGTACTGGGGGGCAACAAACTGTCCCTACTGTAGGCCAACCTTATTTGGGTATAACTAATCCTATTTGGGGTTCGGGTCAGACTACTCAACCTCAGGTCCCTACTTCAACCCAAGGTCACAATCCTTGGGGTTACTATCCTATCCATCCACCACCGAATCAGCCAGGGTCTTCCCTCTATGGGCAGACTGCATACGGTCCTACTAGTTTGCCGACATGGTTTCCACCCCCAAGTCACCAGTACCCACAAGTGAATCAGCAGTTGCCTTTTCTTGCTACCTTGGATTTGCCAGATTTGTCTAGGATTCTAAATGATCCTATTCGTCACTCTCCCCAATGGCCTGCTATTCCAGCTAAGCTTCCATCAGACATTCCGAAATTCGATGGCAAGGCGGGAGAGGACCCAAATAATCATGTCATGACTTTTCATTTATGGTGTTCATCCAACTCGTTGATGGACGACTCCATTTGTCTACGTCTTTTTCAACGAACCCTTACCGGTTCGGCTGCGAAGTGGTATATTGAATTGCCACGAGGTTTCTTTTATGATTTCAACACCCTAGCTATGGATTTTCTCACACATTACCAGTTACTGATCCGTTACGATACTGGGACTGAGATATTGACTTCTTTCAAACAAACTAAAGGTACTCACATCTCGGACCATATACATGAGTGGAGACGGAGACGACGTCTCATTAAACTTGAACTTCCTGATCAGTTACTGGCCGAATGGTTCACGAAATCCTTTGTGAACGAAATTGGTAAAGACATTTCTATGGGTGGTGCTTTTACAGAAGAGCAGGCTATAAGTCACGCTCAGTATCTTGATCTCGTTTATTCGCAAATGGGAACACTTTACAACCTGCTACCTGAACTACCTCATCCTGGTACTTCCAGCTCTTCACCTGCTCCAGCTGCCTCGCATGCAGCTGATGGTGTGATTGGTACTGCTCATACCCACTCACATTTCGTTTCAACTACAACCCCTAAATCCAATTCTTTTAATGTTCAAAGTGCTCCGTCTCCTGCTCCTCTCGTCGGTAAAACTTCTGAAGTGAACGTTGTTCAATCTACGCCGACCGGTAAAAATAAATCAAAGAAAGGGAGAGGCAAGAATAAGGAGAGTAAAAATAATAATCAAAATGAGCAAACTAAAACCCCTCCTGTTGACGATCGGGATAAGCGCAAACCACGTTACCCTTGCCTTATCTGTGGTGACGATCACTACACGAAGGATTGTCCTAGACGTGCCGAAGTTAATAAGTTCCTTCAAGGAACGCCGGAACCCTCTACGCCAGCAGTCTTGTCCCAACCCTTCCCGTCTCAGCAACAGGCCTCGTTGGTCATCCATGACCAACCCTCTACTTCTACGACATCATATGTTTTGATGTGCATCAGTGATTCTAAGAACAATGATGATGCCATCGCAACTAGAGCCAAAGATTATTCTCCATCTAAGGAGAAGGTTGACGATTTACCTCCTGATTTGGTGCAACCCTCTCCGCCGAATCCACCTACGAACGGTCCTCTTCATCTCAAACGACCGAGCCTTGATACAGTGCCGCAACCACCCCCGAAAGGTGTCGTTAAGAAATTGACATTCAATCCTCATGCTCGTGCAGCCCAGAACTATAGTATTGTCGAAGATCTGGCCCAAGCACCTTCAGCGATGTCTGCCCTTGAAGTCCTCCAGTCCTGTCCTGCACAACGGAGGGCTCTGTTGAAAGCCATAGGTGGAATTGATCCTACAGATACGAATTTGATAGTCTTTGACTTGGAAGATCATATTCCAAGGTTACCCCCTCAGCTTGCATTTCAGATACAAGTTGTTGTCGCCGACAAGAATATTTGCCGAACTGTTATTGATGAGGGTGCCTCTACGTGCGTAATGTCTTTTACCTGTTGGAAAGCCATTGGCTCTCCTCCTTTAAATGAATCACAAAATACTTTGAGAGCCTTCAATGGCTCTGGTTTTAAGCCTTACGATGTTCTTCCATCATTGCCAGTTACTCTCGAAGGTAAGACAGTCCAAGTTGAAGTGGAAGTTTTCGATGCTCCCCTGGATTATAATCTTCTACTTGGTCGTAGCTGGGTAGATTCTATGCGAGTTGTTGTGTCAAACCTTTTCCGTGTTGTACGTTTTCCTCATCAAGGAAAAGTTGTTACGGTTGATCAACTTGCCTTCTTTAATTCAGATACTCGCACTGGCAACGTGTCGTTTATAGCTAAAACCCCACCGGGTTACGAGAATGTTGGAGTCGGTCTTTTAAAAGACTCTTCATTAATGGGTACTTTCCCCATACCACCACCATCCGATATTCCACGCCCATCAGTTGCTTCTATTAATATGATCTCCATTGTGCCTCATGAGCTTCCGGTGTCTTTTGACCCTTGGATAGTCCCTGATCCAGGAGATCATGCTTGTTTCGGCGACGTCATGCCGTTAAGCCCGGTTGAGTCTGCTTATCATGCGATTCAATCGACAACACCTTCGATACCCTCTCTTGAGGAGTTGTCTCCTTATCCTTTCCGTGTCATCTTTCCCACTGACGAGATGATCATGTCCATCATGGCTGCCACACCTTGGGACGATGAGCATCATCGTTCCATACTGGTTCTGGAATAACACACTCTCGAGAATTACCAACGGATTTTGACTCCGTCGACCGTTGTTGTTATATCAACCGTTCCCGGATCTACACGTGATGTGTTTGTGGAAGGGAACCTCAGTAATATTTCTCCCACGATACCCATTGATATTTCAGTTAAACCTGGGATAGTTGAAAATGTTCACATTGGAGCTTCGTGTTCTCCGGAAGAAATTGTCACTTATACTGCTTTGTTTAAATAATTTCGTGACATCTTTGCATGGAGTTACGAAGAAATGTCGGGTATCGACCCTGCAATTGTTGTGCATGAGATTAAGACATACCCCGGAGCTAAACCAGTCCGGCAGCGCCTCCGTCCTGTCCATCCACGTAAAGCGACAACTATCAAACTCAAAGTTGAAAAACTTCTTAAAGTCGGTTTTATTTATCCCGTGGCTTTGACAGAATGTGTTTCCAACCCTGTACCGATTGATAAGAAAGGTGGTAGTATACGAGTTTGTGTTGATTATCGGGATATTAACAAAGCCTGTCCAAAGGACAACTTTCCAACCCCTTTCGTCGACCAGATCGTCGATGACTGTGCCGACAGTGAAATCTTTTCTCTCATGGATGGATTCTCCGGCTATAATCAAATTAACATCGCTCCTGAGGACCAACATAAAACTGCTTTTATTTGTCCTTGGGGTACTTTCGCCTATAGGAAACTTCCCTTCGGTCTTAAGAACACGGGTGCAACGTTTCAACGTGCTATGTTGTATGCGTTTCACAATACAAAGCATATCGTTCAACCTTATTTGGACGATTTGCCAGCTCATTCTTTACACCGAGTCGATTACCCCAATCATCTCCAAGCAATTTTCGTCCATTGTCGGTTCTATTGCATTCGTCTAAACCCTCATAAATGCGTCTTTTGCATAGAGTCCGGCCGTCTTCTCGGTTTCATTGTTTCACGTCAAGGGATCCGGGTAGATCCTATTAAGGTTGAGGCGATTCTTAATCTCCCTCCTCCTTCTTCACTGCGCCAGTTACAAAGTTTGTAGGGGAAAGCAAACTTTCTTCATCATTTCATCCCTAATTACGCCGAGATTACTCATGGTTTTACACATCCTCTAAAGAAAGGTTCAGAGTTTGTCTAGGATAAAGTTGCCAATAACGCTTTTGAAGCTTTGAAGTTGTCCCTCACAAAAGCTCCACTTCTTTTCCCTCCTGATTATAGTCGGGATTACTTTCTTTATCTCGCTGCTTCCGAGTATACTATCGGCATGGTCCTCGTTCAGGAGGATGATTCACACGATGAACATGTAATATATTACTTGAGTCGAAGTCTCACTTCCACTGAAATCAAGTACCAACATGTTGAAAAACTGGCTTTGGCTGCTGTTCAAGCGGTTCAACGATTTCGCCATTATATTCTCTCCAAGAAAACTACGGTGATTTCACATTGTAACCC
Source organism: Picea engelmannii (assembly GCA_009831015.1). NCBI lineage: Eukaryota > Viridiplantae > Streptophyta > Pinopsida > Pinales > Pinaceae > Picea > Picea engelmannii. The sequence goes on from ML787735.1 coordinate 54,011, forward strand.
CATGCAACATATTTTGACACGTCAATTGCTGGGGGGAAAGTACTTCAAGTGGATTGTCATTCTCCAGGAGTTCGACTTGGAATTCGATCGCGCCAAGTCGAAGAAATCTTTAGTTTTCGCTGAGTTAATTTGTGATTTTCCCCACTCTGCCACGAAAAATGTAGCAGTAGATTCATTACTTGATGAATCACTTTTCCTTATCAGTACTGACGATATTTGGTATGGAGATATCATTATATATCTCCAAACTCAAACTTTCTGACCTGCTTTGTCTAGCGCTGAACGCCGTCGTATCCGTTATCAAGCACGTCATTATATTATCCTCGGCGATACTCTTTACCGTCGAGGCATTGACTCTGTCTTTCGGCGTTGTTTGACTTTTGACGAAGCTGAGAAAGCTTTGAATGACTGCCATTCTGGAGCATGTGGTGGTCATATGTCTGGGTATGCTACTGCCCAAAAAATCTTGCGTGCAGGACATTTTTGGCCTTCCTTGTTCAATGACTGCATTACTGTTGTTCAGAAGTGTCATGCCTGCCAGACCTACAATCAGAAAATTCGGTCGCATCCTGCTCCCCTTCATCCTGTGGTCTCAGTTGGTCCTTTTGCAAAATGGGGCATTGATTTCATGACATGTCACCCTCACTCAGCCGGGGGGCATGGTTATATTATTGTGGTTGTTGATTATTTTACAAAGTGGGCCGAGGCGATGCCAACATTCGATAATACTAGAAAGACCGCAACGTTATTTCTTATCAACCATGTCATAGCTCGTTTTGGTGTTCCTCAGGCTATCGTTACTGATCACGGTAGTCATTTTAGGAATTTTATGATGTCTGAACTTACGGAGAAGTTGGGTCTTCGTCATGATAGCTCAACACCCTATTATCCGCAGGCTAATGGCCAAGTCGAAGCAATCAATAAGGTTCTTATAACTATGATTTGACGGATGATAGGAATTCATAAAACCAGCTGGCACACGATGTTGTTTTCAGCATTGTGGGCATATCGGACATCTGTTAAATCCGCTACGGGGTTTACGCCTTTTCGATTAGTCTATGGCATGGAAGCCATTCTGCCAATAGAATGTGAAATACCTTCTCTGAAGCTAGCTGTAGAACTCTTACCTAATACTTCTACTGAAGAGGAACGTCTGTTGTATTTGATGCGATTAGACGAGACTCGACGTGATGCCACTCTTGTAATAGAAGCCCAAAAGAAACACATCAAGGCACAGTAGGACAAGCATGTCAAGCCTCGTGTTTTCTCTGAATGAGATCTTGTTCTTCTATATGAACAAGATAAATATGTCTTAGGAGCTGGGAAATTCGAACCAATGTGGCGTGGTCCTTACATTGTTCGCAAAGTGTTGGAAAAAGGAGCGTATGAGCTGGTTGATTATGATGGTGTACCTTTGAGTGAACCCAGGAATGGGTTGTACTTAAAGAAGTACTATGCATAAGTTATTTGTGTAAGAGTGCTTGTATTTTTATGTATCATACTATGTGTGTGTTACTTTAGTTTGCTTTTGACGTTATCCGGTCTCTGCCCTTACGTGACCTTGTGTTTGATTGCTAGATGTCGGAGTATTCGCTACCTTATATTGGCTTCGCTGATGGTGCTAGCCGTAGTACTCGGAACCTAGCTTCCGTTGCATGGGCTATCTATGCCCCAACAAACGAGCTTATATCTTTACGAGGTGTATGTCTTGGTCGAGCAAACAACAACATCGCGGAGTATAGCACCGTTATTGAATTATTGGTTGATGCTATCTCTCTCAGAATTCGTCATTTGGTTGTGCGACTTGACTCGCAGCTTGTAGTACTACAACTAAGTAATGTCTACTCTATTCGAAGTCCTACTTTATTAAGGGTATATTTGCGGATTCGCCTCTTGGAATGACATTTTGATCACATTGAATATCAACATATTCCTAGATGTCTTAATACATTAACAGATGCTTTAGCTAATTATGTATTGGACAGACATTTAAATCATTTATAAATCAAACACATTATAATTCACACAATGTAAAGTAAACCGGTAGAAGCCGTCTGTATATATATAACGATCAAAGGAGTTTGTTTTTACAAAAGTTTGTCCGAAGACCAAAATATTAAAATTTGAAGCTTATAGATTCTACAAGGTGACGTCACGGATGACGTTCACGGTAACACACTACTGCCCTAGCTACTCTGCGGAGAAGTTGACCCATGGTTGCAGAAACTCCTACAGTGTGACGCTGATCGCGTCGTGGAATCTCTTCCAGAGTCATATCTGGAATGTCGACGGTCAGGCCCTCTAAATTCTTCTCCACCGTCAAATAATCCTCGACGTACTGTGGTATTGCTGCTGCTGCCTCTCCTCATCATTGGATAGGAGAACTGCCAGCAGGTCTATACGGTCCAACATCTGTGTTATCAACAAATATTTGGTGTTAGTCTTCGGGTAAAATCTATAAAACAAAAACATTTAAATATGATAAAAAATTCAAAAACATTTAAAAACAAAATTTTGTGTACTTCTTACTGAGGTCTCCCCACTGAGCGTCCTCAAGCAGTGCTAGATCCGGATATCCTCGGAAATCCAACCCGGCATAGGCGTAGTCGTCGACCATCAACATCTGGTTTTGCAACCAGTCAAAGAAAATATCGTCATATTTGACGATTGGTCCTGCCACGTGTCGGGCCATGAGCCGACACCATCGTAACATCCTCGGATCCCTAGGACCCGGAAAGTTCCACTCAGCCTTTAATCTAAGCACATGAACCCTCTCTAGGAAGAAAGACACTAACAACGATCCATATCCAAACTGTTTCAGATCTCCACGCCTGCACTTAGTCAGCTGTTTCTTGATACTGCGCAATACTACATCAGCCCAGTTAAATACCCGGGGCTCAGTACACTCGATGGCGTACTGGAAATAGCTCTGTAATGCCATACGATGAGCGACACTTCCAGCAATCTGAGAAATCGTGAAGAGAATAGTGCGGAGAGTCAAGTCAGTTACTCCCCAGATTGTCACTTTCCCTTTCTTTCTTTCGGCCTCAGGTACACAGTATTGGTTGCAATATTCACTCATTTTCAACCCACCTGCTCTGCTGCCGGTCAGACTGACATAGGACCCATGCCTGGATAATCTGGTCAAGAAATATATGTCCTCGATGTCAATAGTTAGTGTATGAGCTCCCACAATGAAAACTTGCTGGTCTGGATCCCACATTCGGTCTAGGTACTCCAGTAATCGAACTTGGGCTCTCATGCCCGGGATACAGAAGTATTTTAAGAGACCACAGTCTCTTAGTGTAGCTATGGTGGAAGGATGGTTTTCGGCATTTGCGTTATCCTCCTCATGTTCTCGTTCTCGCCACTCTAGCACCATGGTTGTGGCTATTTACCTGCATAAGAAACATACAACCATGGTTAATGATCTTTTTCATGAAATAAATTTTATCTATTGGCTAAACCTTTCAATTTTTTTTGAGTTCTGCGCTGTTCGCAGGTGCCATACTATGCACAGTGCGAACTTCTCATAGGAAGCTTAAGGCCCACCTGCGAGAATGAGTCATTCTCGCAGGTCCCGTATGGGCCACCTGCAAGAATGTCTCCACGCAAAAAGGGTTCAAAAAACTAACTTAAAACTGAACTTTTAACCAATGAAATCAAGTTTTTAAACCATGAAAAGATCAGGAATGAAGAACTTACCAATATGTTGCTGACGGCTCGTCAAATGATCACCCGTAGCTCCAGGAAATCAACACCAAATGCAGAGGGTAAAATGAGGGTTTTTGGAACTCAAATGGTAAAAGTGTGAAATGATATGGTAAATTTAGTTATTTACTTATTTTAATTACTTTTTACTATATCAAATGTGGGTTTTTTATATTTATTTATTATTTAAACCTAATCACTAATGTGGAAATGAGTGAAATGACTTACAGGTGCGAAACATGGATGATTATGGACATAATTTTTTCTGGTGTGGTGTGATTTTGATTGTTTGTTATGGTTTTTACATAAAACCTCGAGCGCCTTTTTGTCCGTTCTTGCGCTTGTGAAAAACATAAGAACGTGATCGAGCATCGTTTTATCACTTTTTCGGGCTCGCTGTGGTTAGACGAAAAATGAACCCCCCTGGAGTTCTCTTTAAGCTCTTTTCAAACTCTCTAAACATGAAAAGATTGCCGAGCGATCTTGGTATTGTCACGCTCGCTAAAGTATTTGAAGTATGCGTCCTTCGAGCGATAGTTTAACCCTTTTTCGGTCTCGTTGAACTACTTTACGAAAAAGGAACTGAGAGAGTTCTCTTTTAAGTGTTTTTCCAAACTCTATAATCTTGAAAAACCTTCGAGTTTACTATCTCTGGACTCGTTAAACAAACATTGATAGACCCGTGATGGGACCAAACCACTCCTTCCTAGGGTTCATTAAAAATACTCCGAGGGACTCGTCCGAAGGATGAGATTATATTAACAAGCACATGTGATCCTCTTCAATATTGCGTAAAAATAAAGAGGTACTTGCCAGAAATGGTGGGAGAAAATTTGGGAAAGGGATATGTTTCATCTTTGTATTGATTGGCAGTAAGTGTCGCTCTTGAACATGACACCCCCTATTCATCATTTGAAGTCGGTTTGGGAAATCCATTTGTCTCTCATTCGATTTGATAACAAGGTCTTTCCATGTGTCATATTTGAGTCAATGCTGCCAAATCATTGGTCGTGTCGTTCATATGTTCAAGAGAAGTCTGTTTGAAACCTATATTGAGTCGGCCATATGCAGTTATCCATTCTCTCTGTGTCGGCCTTCCCTGTGTCCAGTCCAATTGCTACATGCTCTGTTTCACCTTCAAACTCTATTACTTATTTCGTGTCATTGATGGGGGATACATCAAGGCCCTCCTGTGATGAGTTTTGTTCCGTCGACTTCAGCACATTATCCAGAATCAAAACTTAGAAATTATTCAGTGCCTTGGAGCTTGCATGCCTCAATGGCAAGTTTCTCAATTTCGACAGTGGGTTTACATCATTGACCCCTGATCAAAAGATTCCGTCGGATGTTCGACATCAACCCATTTATTCACACTCGATGGATTGTACTTTAGTACCTTGGGAGTCATTGACATCAATGGTGATTTACCTCGCACTTGTTAACGGTTACATCAATGGTCGGTAATCAAGTGGTTTCTGCCATGTTCGACTTCAACACATGTAATCACATGGTTAGATTCGTACTTTGGGCGATGAGATTGAAGACCCTGGATATTGTCTTAAGTGATCCAGGTTGCGATGGAGTATGTATAATTTGTGACACTTAGATCCACTGTGTATGTTTCGTGGCTATGTCGTCTTGATTGAAAATTTGTTGCATAGATCCATAGTGTATTTAGGTGGCTGTGCTATGTTGTGACGACATGGATCCACAGTGTATGATTGGTGGCCATGACCCATGTCTATGATGTCATCAGTTTATGATCTGAGTATGGGAATGCCTACCTCAGAATTGGTATATATGATATTCTGCAGATGCTTGGAATGTTTGCAGGTTTCTGATTAGATGTGCTCTTGGTTCTTGACACACACATGCAACTTACAAAGTCTATCGACTGTCACTAGTTCCAATCTCAGACTTTGGGGGGCATTCTGTTATCCACAATTTTGGTCTTCATGTTGATGATGGAAAAATCAAGCTCTTCACTAGAACACTTTCCTGAGAAAAGTTACCTTTGTCTACTTCTAGAAATCATATTTTTAAGGGAGGTTCACAGGCTACCTATATATTTGCTTGCGAGAATGCTTGATTCTCGCAGGCTGCATTAAGCTGGAGTGCGAGAAGTTCGCACTGTACCTAACTGTCAGGGTGAGAACATCTTCTAAAGGAAGGAAAAAGATAAATTCTTGAACCTTCTAGAAGGGAATCTTCTAGAATGATGAATTGGAATTCAAATGGTTATCTAAGTACTGGTTTTCCTAATATCTTGGGATCATTCCTATCCCAGTAACTAATCGATTCTCTCTTATAAATTGAGGGGAATGCTCATGGAAAGGTTAGAAGAGGAAACAAGCTAGCAAGAGATTGATTGGAGAATTAGTGTAAGATTGTATGAAGGACTGATGCTACAACAGCTAAAGACGCCAGCAAGGTTATCAAAAGTGGTTGATTTTATTCATGCATGAGCAAGTGTGTGTGTCAGAGACAGGAGCCATCGAAAGGAGATCTACAACATCAAGGCTCAGGTTGTAAGTCTTACTTTCTATCAATTTAATACAGTAATATGTCCCTTTCCCATAAAGCTAATGTCACTTTATTACATAACTCCTTGATCATATGTATAGATTAG
>ML787735.1:89289-105163 GCA_009831015.1 Picea engelmannii
TATATATATATATATATATATATATATATATATATATATATATATATATATAATTTGTTTTATTATTCCGTCACACATCATAATTTTAGATAATCTATGTTATAGATATTGTAAAATTATTGGCATATTAATTCAACATATAATATTTAATTTAAATTTAAATTATAAATGTAAATGTTATAATTTTATTTCATGTAAATTTATTTCACATTATTTTATTTAGTTGTAGGTAGTACAAAATTTATATTAAATTTTTTAATATTAGTTATGTTCTATAGTTTAGTTTATTTATATATTGTATATATGTATTTATATTAAAAATGTGTTTTTATTATTTAATTTTATTTATTTAAGCCTTAAAAAATCATTATTGATTTTTTAAGATTTTTTTAGAGTTAATTCAATTGGTTTAGATGGTTTAGAGATTTGAAGGTTTGTTATTGGTCATGGATTCCATTTTCTTGATTTTCTTAAAGCAACACCCTCTAATCAAGATCTTACATTAATTTTAATGAATGTAACATTCAGATTTTATTATTTTGTATAAATTAAAATAATAAACCATAAAAATATATTCAAAGCACAAAAAAAATAATGTAATATTAAGATTTCATTATTTTATATAAATTAAAATGATAAACCATAAAAATATATTCAAAATTCAAATATATATATATATATATATATATATATATATATATATATATATATATAATAAAACCAATGATGTTTATAAAATCATATTCAAGCTTACTTACAAATCTCGATAGTTTTTTTTTCAAATAAAAAAATACTTATATTTACTAATATAATTGTATCTTTTACAAATCTCGCTAGTTGTCTAATATGTTGACTTTAAAAACATAGCAATATAGTTGCCGACATCTTGATTTTATAAATTTGATCATTTTTACAAAGCTTCTAAAAATATTTTATAGAAATATGAACAACCAAACGCCAAAACAATAGGTAGGGAGAGGAGGATGGGCTCCGTGCGCGCATTTTCGAAGCATATCGATTATCTCCGTTGACAAACTCTTCTCGAGTGCAGCAAACATGCAAATCAATCAACAATAGTCGGACCCACGGGGAATAGCTTTTTGGGGTGGTGTTTCTCTAATTTTTAGCTAGCTTTGGTGCTTGGAGTAAGTTAATTTTGTATTCCACAGAAGTAATGACTTATGATTCTATATGTTACAATGTATCAGAAAGTTTATTTGATTCTTAATGAATTTTAAGTTTGGAGAAATTTTTTTTGTTAATTTTGTAATAAAATGATTTTATTTTTAATTACAAATTTAATAATAATATTTTCAAAATTTAATTTTAAGTATAATTAAAAATTTGAGTAGTTTTGTCAAGTTATCATGGAAAATTTAATCACAATTTAAGATTAATGGAAATTTTAACTTTAGTATTTTGATCATTGGAGAGAAGTTAACTAGAAGATTAGATGACACCTTGCCTTCTTTTTTTTTTTCCACGAGAAATTATCTCGATATATATTAGAGATATATATCATTTACATTCACTGTATCCAGTCTAGCACAGCAGCCATTACAAATTTCGTCCCGGAGACCCAGCAGGATTTGACCTCGAGACCTCCTCCCAACACTTGGAGGAAGGCACTGTCTTTACCAATCGCGCTGGACTCACACCTTGCCTTCTTTCGTGCTATAATTGCATTACTTGCAATTTTTCTTTATCTTTTGCAACTTCAATAATCGACTTTCTTATTTCTTTTTTGATTCTTTCTTGTAGCTTGTGGATTTTAGTTTCTCTATGAGCTTGTTTGAGCTAGTGTGCAGTATGTTGATCAATAAAATAATCAACATCAAGGCTTGATTCATAAGGGAGAAGAAAAGTGTATGAAGGAGGGTAAGGATTGAAGGGAAGGGTCGAAATCTGTGTTTGCGGGGAACCATATTTGCAAAATTCATTAGCAAGAGTGGTTGTTAATTGAGCTTGTAGGGAATCAAGGAAAGGAGATATAGAGGGAAAAGAAAGCATTTTGATACATAGAAAGTCTTTATAATCATAAGAAGAACAATATGTAGGAGATGAAGGATATACATGAGAATCATTATCAACATCAAAAGGAAGAGTAACTAAATATACAACATTGGGATCACTGGCAAAGCAACTATCTTAGTAAGTAGGATCTTAACTAGAAAACAATTTGTTGAACTTGACATGCTTCTTAGACTTGGATTTATTTGGAAATTTATTTTCCTAGCCACCTTCTTTGCAAATAAAACATTTGCTTCCCAATTATCTTCTTTTGAAAGAAAATTTTCTAGGAGGCCTAGAAAATCTAAAATTCTTTCCTTTACTTGTTTGACCCTTCAAGACAATTATGAGATTTAGAAAACTTATTTTCCTTTTTATGACATCTAAAAATCATAAGTCTCCATAAATTCATTACAAAGGGGTTGAGAAAAAAATTTAGACTGTTTTTTAAACTATCATGTTGCTTTTCCTTCAATACAAGCAATCTTGATTGTTTTTTCAATTTATGCATGTAAACCAACAAGTGAAAGATTATCCAAGTCAATTTTCATGTCACTGAGTCTTTTTTTAACAAGATTCATAATCATACCATACCAGGAAGATAAATAATATCTAAGATAAGCTAAATTAGTGAGATATGGTGTTTTGTATAAAATATCCTACATGGTGCATTTGTACTCATTTCTCATATTTAATATCACAAGCTTTTGTGAGAAAAACATGTCAACACAATGTTTTCTTTGATCAAGGATTTGTCCATAAAACTCATCAACAACAACATCATGGATTAATTCTTGCAAGTGATGTTCATCACTAAAGGCTGCATCTCTATATAAATAATATCTAAAATAAACTAGATTAGCAAGATTTGGTGTTTTGTATAAAATATCCTACATGGTGTATCTGCATCTCTATATAAATAATATCTAAGATAAGCTAGATTAGCAACATCTGGTGTTTTGTATAAAATATCCTACATGGTGTATTTGTACTCATTTCTCATATTTAATATCACAAAGCTTTTGTGAGAAAAATATGTTGTTTTTGTCATCTAGTGTTTTGTATAAAATATCTTACATGGTGCAATTTTACTCATTTCTCATATTTAATATCAAAAAGATTTTGTGAGAAAAACATATCATTATAATGTTTTCTTTGATTAAGGATTTTTCCATAAAACTCATCAACAACAACATTGATTAATTATTGCAAGTGATGTTCATCATTAAACACTGCATCTCTATATAAATAATATCTAAGTTAAGCTAGATTAGCGAGATCTAATGTTTTGTATAAAATATCCTACATGGTGCATTTTTACTCATTTCTCATATTTAATATCACAAAGCTTTTGTGAGAAAAACATATCATTATAATGTTTTCTTTGATCAAGGATTTGTCCATAAAACTCATCAACAACAACATGGATTAATTATTGCAAGTGATGTTCATCATTAAAGACTGCATCTCTATATAAATAATATCTAAGTTAAGCTAGATTAGCGAGATCTGGTGTTTTGTATAAAATATCCTACATGGTGCATTTTTACTCATTTCTCATATTTAATATCACAAAGCTTTTGTGAGAAAAACATATCATTATAATGTTTTCTTTGATCAAGGATTTGTCCATAAAACTCATCAWCAACAACATGGATTAATTATTGCAAGTGATGTTCATCATTAAAGACTGCATCTCTATATAAATAATATCTAAGTTAAGCTAGATTAGCGAGATCTGGTGTTTTGTATAAAATATCCTACATGGTGCATTTTTACTCATTTCTCATATTTAATATCACAAAGCTTTTGTGAGAAAAACATATCATTATAATGTTTTCTTTGATCAAGGATTTGTCCATAAAACTCATCATCAACAACATGGATTAATTATTGCAAGTGATGTTCATCATTAAAGACTGCATCTCTATATAAATAATATCTAAGTTAAGCTAGATTAGCGAGATCTGGTGTTTTGTATAAAATATCCTACATGGTGCATTTTTACTCATTTCTCATTTTTAATATCACAAAGCTTTTGTGAGAAAAACATATCAGCATAATGTTTTCTTTGATCAAGGATTTGTCCATAAAATTCAATCTCTATCTTCTAGTTTAAGAGATGCCCATGAATTTGTTAATTGGCCAGTAAACCCTCACGTAAACCTTGTAGTTAGCTCTTTATATGTTAGGGACCTAACCTCCCTAACCCCTCAAGTAAGTATAATAATATATTTTCCATGTAATAAATGTCAACATTAGTTAATAATGCCTATTTAATAATGTGAACAAGTGTGATGTAAGAAGACTTCGTATAAACTTTAAAGATATTCCCCTATAATGCTTTTTAAAATATAGAATTAGTATATAAATATGAGTAGAAGACATAAAAATGTTATGTTTTGTCTTGATAATTATTGTAATAAAGCTGTAATATGCTTGAGGTTGTCTCCTTAAGAGGAAAGTGAACTTGATTTTTTATTAATAAAAGTATCATTTTTAATATTATGATTCTCTATATTTTATTGTTAAAATTTGTGTTTCTACTTATTATAATACATTTGGTATCTTACAAATGGTATCAAAGCTCTTTCCTATGCAGAAATTGTAGATAATTTTTTTCCACAGTAGAAACGTAGTCTTTAAAGCACATAAATCTATTATTCAGTGAATAAAACTGCATCTTAGAAAAAATACATACAAGAATAAGAAGAATACGAAATATTCAATTAAAAAGAAAAGAAATATATATTAATTTATAAAACTGCGGCTGGGGAAGAAGAAGAAATATTCAGTTAAAAAATTGATATTTTTAAAATGATGTTGAATATTAATAAAGTTGGCTTTGAGAATCTTTATGGTTGTTAACATGTGGACTTTAAAAACATAGCAATATAGTTGCCGACATCTTGATTTTATAAATTTGACAATTTTTTCAAAGTTTTTTCTAAATTTTAAAAGATTTAATTAAAAAATGAACATGAAGCTGTCATTATGGAAGCCAAGTGTGGTTGAATCGAATGAACTCCAAGGTTGATTGGACACCCATTTTTTTTTGTTCTCCTATCAATCATAGGATTGTCAACCATATCTCCATCTATCAGAATTTGAAAAATTTAAATAATATTTTGAAAACGATGGTCTTTTAATTTAAATGATTTAAAACCACATCATATATTTGTATAAAAGGCGTGTGAGATTATGACTAGGGAAATCCAGCAGTAGAATCTTCTAGAACGGAAGGAGTTCGAAACTTAAATACAAACCAAGCATTCTGGAGTGGAAAGAAAGGCGTGGACAGGGAAGGGAAAAAAGGTTTCAATGATAGTCTGACCCACCGGGAGTAGGTTCACTGCATCTACAATTTCATAATTTGATAAGGATATCGTAAAAAATTCATGTAAAATTAGATTTTTATCATTATCTAAGTTATGTGTATGTGCATGGTGTAAAGTTTTTTTTATAGTTTTGTCAGATTATAAAATTATAAATCGTCTCAAATCATCTAAAATTTAATCACAATTTTAGATGAATGAGAACTCTAACTTCTTGTATTATGATAATGGAAGAGAAGTTTATTATAAGATTAAACGACATGTCGTCTTCTCTCTCGCATTGTGGTCTTTACCACATTCTTTCACTAACAAGCCACTCATGAGATGGGGATATGAGTCCACAAGGATAAATGACTCCTATGGTTGGCTAAACTCCTTCACACAGCCCAATACCCATACAGATTTTTTCTTTAGCATACTTTAAAGTAAGTGGACTTGGTTTACAATCAAATAATATATATCATACTTTGGCCCCTCTTGAACCCCTTAAGCCCCTCTGACATATAAATTATAATAAAATAATATAACTTTAGGCTTTGGTTGACTAAGGAAATATTTCAATCGATTGCAAGACAAGTTAACTAGGCAATCAAGCCACTTGAATAAATAGTCAAGCCAATTGACTATCAAGTCGGGTCGACCAATGTAAAGTCAGTTCTATCTTGTAGAATCATAGCCCCCCAATGTTAATGACTCTTGCAGAACTTCATTGTAATGGGTTGGATTGGGTCCTTTGCAAAAGCAATTGTCAAATGTAAAGTATTTGTATTAGGTCTTTATGAATCAATATAGTTGTCAAAACTACATAAATTAAAAAATTAAAACGTATATGCAGTTTTGTCTAAAAGATGTGACAACGAGGTTGAAGTTATTAGTATTGGTTTTATTATTGATTATGTTTGTTATATGGAGTATAGAAATGTAAGTCATATTGATATGTTAGTTATATTGGCACTAATCGAAGTAACAATTGAGTTAATATGAAATTATAAAGTTAAGTGAAGAAGGAGGTTAAATGTGAATCTTCAAGGCAAGTGATCTCATTTGCCTCTTGTAATGTAAGTTGATTCTTAATTGATAAGAATGGATATCTAGACAACAGATATCTCATTTTGGTTGAGTCATTAAAATCCCTAGAGATGAGTCTATAATGCCTTAGTGTAATATCCTCGTTTTGACTTTTGGAATGTATTAGATAAAATCATGTATAAATCATAAATGTGTATTGGTAATGAGCAGAGTCGACTCATGTAAGATTAAATAAATGACCTCATGTGTAAATGATGTAAATATGCTTATATGGACAATTTGGTATACTTTCCATGATGAACTCAAGCTATGCAAATATTAATGCTAAAATATAATGATCCAAGATGGTTGCACAAAACATGAGAGGGGACTATGATTTCACTAGAGGGTAAGAGAAAAGAGGGTCCATGGGAAAGTAAATCCTCTAATGCCAAGTGTCATCCTTAAATCTCATCTCATTTCCACCATGTGCCTTAAATGAACACATCCCCTCCCTTAACTTATAAGAATAATCCATGCATGTAAGAGTTCATGGGGAAGTCTTCTCATGTATCGATTGGAGTATGGAGCTAAGAATAATCATTATGGGAAAGTGTAAGAGTACTACATTCCTCCCATCAGAAGTAATATTAGCAATAATTCCCTCAAATCTATCATCATCATTCACTCCATTTGTTTTAATATTCTCATGTTCATGCTCTATATGTCTCATGCTATGTTCTCCTTATCTAACCATGAACCAATTTCAATCCATGAAATTGACCAATCAACACTGTGAAGAGGAAATTCTAGACCTTGGATGAGAGATAGATGGCTATAAGTGAGCATATAAGTTAGGAAACTTTAGAGTCCTTCACCCACTATCTATTTTCTTCTCTTTGGATGCCCGAGAGCCAAGTATTGTTCTTGCAGTCAATTCCCAAAAAACATGCATCATATTAGGCACTTTCTACCTACACAAAAGAATGCCTGAGGGAAAAATATCCCTAATGGATTGTTTAGCTAAAGGGAAGATCTTCCTTGCATTGTGTGGGGTTGTGGAAGAGTGTTCCATGTTTGTTTGATAGCTAGATGGGGTGCCTAGAGCACTCTATAATGAATAGAATGGTTGGGCATGATATCAAATGTGTTAGGTTGAGGGAGTTAGAGGCCTATAGCATGGTTCCTCCAATTTCGTGGCTTCATAGCATATCTAGGAGGACGTATATACGCTGGATACCTATGGTTGGAAAAACAAATGGTTGTACATAGCCAATTTCTTAGACTATGTTTGGCTAAAAGACAAGTGTTCTATTGTTGTTTATGAATATGCAATTAATGTTATTTTCTATTATGAAAATATAAGTATTTTGTATATTATGTGTGATTGTGGTTAAATATGGTCATAAGCATTTAGTTGCCATGAATTTGTATTAATATGTGGTTGTTTATTTTCACCGCATTTTAATTATCACACATATGCATGCATTTATTTAATTTTGGTCCTCCCTATGATACTTTATTTGTTGGTATTATGAAGATATGGCCACTAAGGGCCAAAATTTGAAAATCATATTTTGCATCTACCCATTTTGTCACTAGGAGTGCTTGGTGGGGATGCCACATTTAGTAGTGCTAGGTAGTCCTTAATTTAGTCTAAGTTAGTTTTAGTTGAATCAAGTCATGTACATGAATTAAAAAGTCCGAGTCTAGTAGATTCCATGTCAATCATATTGTTTCGTGTATTATAGACTTTGTCAAAGAATTCCAAATTAGAAGACATCAAAGCACTACATCGAGGATTACAAATTCTTAATAAATCATCTAGACATAAATAATTTGATAGAGTGCCCAAACTAAGATTGAGAATATCATCATGTAGCCAAACATAAATTTGAGATAAGGCATCTATATTTACAACTAATAATGATTTGCAAAATTTCAATTGAGTATTACAGTGCTTGATTTAGGGATTGATTGAGATTACAACACCTTAATTGAGTTTTTTGATTGACCATTGGTAATTTTAGCATTTTTATTAAGCATGTAATTTGAACATATATAGACTTGTGGAAATTATAAATTTGAAGATTCTCACTACAATGATATATTAAGAAGAAATAATTCAAGAAATCAACATACGAAGATGACACAATAGAGAGAATAATCACAAAATGATGATACAAGAAAGATTGAAAGAAATGAACCCTTTAATGTATGACTTCAGAGCATAGTCCCTTGGGTTGTGACCTCTAAGGTCAAAATGCAAAGAAATGGTAGTCATGTCGAGAACAAGTAAGACACTCAAATTGATTGTGGAGAGAGACAAAGATGCCCGATTTATTTGAATGTTGTGAAACTATGAGAGAGAAACCTAAGAGTGCTCTAGCTGCACAAGAACCTACTAGATTAAAGATGGAAGCTAAAAAGTAACTAATCATGCTAAAACTTGTATACATGTGTCTTCCTATACAACTAGTGGTTATTGCAGTTGATTTACCTATCAAACTGATATGTATGGTTCATGCACAAACAATTTATGTATGTGATTGTTAATTTGTAAGTATGTCAGTGACCATGTTATTAAATTTTGATTAACTTCGGTACAAGCCCCTTCATAGATAGGCCAAAATTAGTGTTTCAAAATGTGAAATTAAGGTTTCCAAAATGAAAAATATGATTATGAAGTTGCCAATATTAGATTCCAAAATTGTGAAACTGGGTTTAGAAAGTAGGAAATTAAATTGCAAAAAAGTGAAATCATATTAAAAAAATGCGAATATTGAATCCATGATTACTAATTGTTTCATTGTTAATTGTTTTTCATAGTTGTATACTCTAACAACAACGCACAACTCATTATCCACACAAATGTCTATAATAAATAATTGTTAAATTTCATGACATTCATCATATGCAAATCGATACTTTTCAAATTCTCCTCATTTTTTTATTCAATATTTTCTATTAAACATATAATATATCAAACACCTTACTATTGAAAATATCAAATTCTTTTAATAATCATAGAAATTTTGATATATTGATAATACAAAACCTTTTTAAGAACGTTGAGAATTTTTTATCACATTTAATTTATATATATCAAATATTTTAAAATGGGTTTCACATCATCAACAAATACTTGTCAATTATGTATTCAAAATTGTAAATCTTTGTAATAATATAGATATTTTCATCATCACATAGATTACTTTACTTGGAGTTGTCCACATGAACTATGTTTCTATCAATCATAAATTACATTAAGTATAATGTTTCAAAACATTTACCCAAATTATTTAATATCAATATACAATTCTTAATTGAATTTATCATCATTATGTTTTTCATAAATCCAACTATAATATTCACACAAAAATATTTCAACATAGTAAAATATACAAATACATAACATTCATATATATATATATATAACAAATCAATGCTTACACATTTTCCATTAATTAATACTTGTTTAGATGGACATACTATAAAGAGATTAAAAGCACTATTAAAATTATCAAATACAATTGAATATAGATATAGATATTTTTAAAAAATCAAAAGATCTTATTAACCATATAAAACATAAAACACAGTGACACATAAAATATTAGAGTAAAAAGTATTAATTACATTATTTAACATAGTGTAAAGTTTTTAACAATAGAACTCACATCACTAACACCATTTAGGTGTAGTAAGAATGGTTATAATCAATCTAAGAAGTATTTGTCATTCACATAATCCAAATTATAACCTTTTGCAATTACATAGTTCCTTTCATCATTACAAATGTGATTTTCTTTTGAATCATCTACAATATTCATTGTTTTTCTAGCATCATAAGAATCTTTAAATATATGCCAAACTTTGTTTACAGGTTTGAAATATACATGTGTATTCCCAACACCAACACAACCCTTTCTAAGCATCCTGTAAAAATCATATCTTATGTTAAAATGACTTTAAATTACTTCCTTTTCAATCTTGTTCTCTCATAAAAAAATGTCAAAAAAACATTCACATATTATGTTGAGATAATTCCCATAGATTGTTAAGGACCTAACCTCCCTAACCCCTCACGTAGGTAGAATAATATATTTCCATGTAATAAAGGTCGATATTGGTTAATAAGGAATATTTGATAAATGTGAACAAGTTAATGTAAGAAGACCTAATAGAAGCTTCTTCTTCTATAAGGATCTTCCTCTAGAATGATATTTATAAGATATAATTAGTATAAATAAGAGTAGGAGGCATGAGAAGTCTTTGTCTTGAGAATTATTGTAATAGAGATCTTCTCTACTAGAGGTTTCCCCATCGAAGTGGAAAGTGAACATTGTTTTCTCTGAATAAAGGTATTATTTCTGGTGTTACTCTTCTCAATATTTTGTTGTTCCATTGATATATGTTGAATATTCTTGTTTTGCATATTATATTACATCTAGTACCTTACAAGTGCTATCAGAGAAATTTCCTCGGAAGGAATTTTGGGTTATTTTTTTTCAGGGTAGAGATGTGTTCCATCATCTTAAAACTACAGTGATATGTCATTCAACGCATAAATATGCGGCCAGATAAGCATACACACAATAAACACAAAAGGTTTTTAAGCTCACATTGCTGGACACCCTTGTAACCCCTGTTGGTACCCATTCGAGTGGTAGCATATTAGACAACACTTGTATATAGACTGACCTAAGTATCCTAAAACCCACTATAGATCAACTAATCGACCACTTGACTATTATAGCGACACCGAGAAAATCACTCGGGAAGATACTCTCTAGTACCTAGGTAATTAGGTAGTACCGATAAGGGTACGGTCTAGCCTCCTTAGTTGGTGTGCTATGATATTGGGTCGAGTACTACCGTTCGACCCCGCATGTATATCAGAGAGCTATAGAATAGGGAAAACCCTTGTCTGTAGGAACCTTTAAAAACCCAAACCCTTGGTGATCCAGGTGGATATCGGTGGCCACCCACCTTTTCCAACTAACTCAAAACAATTTTCTGACAATTTTGGTAATTTACTATTTTTGGCAGTTTTTCGGGTCCTAAACTTTTGGAGCCGTTTTGAGGCCCTAAACGATGCTTTTGGGAAATCTACCGGTAGGAAAATATCATCATAATATTTTTTAACAACAATTGTATTCCTCAAATAGATGTTTCTAACGATGTATCATATGCATCAAACGAATATAGTATGCCAAAGTTACGACTCCAGGAAATTGATGTACCAACTTACCCAAACGGGGCCCACATGACTTTTGGCGCTTCATCTTCCAAGGTTAGGTTTTTGGATGTCTAGGGTTTTTGAAATTCCTATTTATTGTAAAAAGGCCTTCATAGCCTCATTGTAATCATCTTCTTGTGAATGCGAGTAGCCGTCACATCTCTTCTCAAAGATAAGCTTCCACCATTCTAGCGAGTCTTTCACTCCGTATTTTTACAGTCTCTATACATTTCTTTCATTAATAGAAATCATGTATTACTTTATCTCTATGTTTATGGTTCAGTTTCTGATACATTTATGTTATATTATTGGATATCCACGATATCTTTGTGCATTTATTTATTATATCCCTGCTCTCATTTCATGCCAAAAATACTCTGGATCAGTGGTATCAGAGCAGGCTGCTCTTGATCATTTTTTCAGTGCATGTCCCCGACGAGGTTCGAGTATAACAAGTTGGGTCTTGATCTTGTCTCTCTTGAAGACAATAGTTCTCTCACACCCAAGAAACTCTCCATGGAGAAAGAAAATAAAAATGACGGAGAAAACAATCCTATCAATCTGTTGCTTGAGAAATCTCTCACGCGACAGAGGGACGAAATGATGGAGAATTTTTCCCACATCCTTCAACACCTGTCGATGGCAACAGGTGCATTTTCATCAAACAACCACTTTGGAAGAACCTCTCCTTTCAAGGTACAAGTTAATTTGGATATTCCCGTATTTGAAGTTCAGATAGATGTGGATGCCCTAAATCTATTAGAAGGTTATTTCTCAGTTCATAATTTTTTTGACAGGGAAAATATCACCTTTGCACTCCTTAAATCTCTCCCCCATGTCAAACATTGGTGGGAAACTTATTGGGAGAAAATTTCCATAGAGGAGTCTAGAATATATGGGGTCGAGCCCACTTGGGATATTTTTGTGGATGTGGTAAAGGAACAGTATTACCCTGTTGGAAACTATGAGGAACAATACATGAGATGGACCACACTACAACAAGAGAGGGGCCAAGCAGTTCCATAGTTCACTAATACCTTCCATACCTTGTGCACCAAGATGGGTATCAAAGACTCCGAATGACATTTGGTTCTGAAATACCGTGGGGCTCTACACATATACATCCAAACTGAAATATATTTTTTGGACATCTCATCACTCGGTGCTGCTTATCGATATGTTGTTAAAATCGAGTAGAAATTTAAGCACCAGAACAAACGGGAGTTCGGGTCTGCAAATCCGCAACAATCAAAGTATGACAAAGAAGACCCTAACAAACAAACTCCCGAAAACCAGTGCAAGCCACAGGAAAACCAGGGTCACAGGAAGACAAAGAAGGACACCGGAAAATGGTACGATTTCCACAAAATACCCTGGCACAACACTTATGAATGTCACTCAAAACAGTCATTGATGGTCGAGATCAAAGACAAGGAGACAAACCATGATTTAGAATCTGTTTATGAAATTATTGGTAAAAGACAGATCATCGACTCAGACCCCACTGCTATTGTCGCGACCGCGATGATTCAAACAGAAGAACCAATAGATCCTAAAGAGGGGGAGCACCTTTTGCATTCATAAATGTGGGTGAAGGGGACCCTGCTGCATTTTATTGTTGATAGAGGAAGCCAAAAGAACCTCATCTCAGCAGAGGTCATCAAACAATTGGGATTGTCGACAACACCACACCCGCAACCATACAACATTGCGCGGTTTCACTAAGGACGATATCTTTGTGTCAGCTAGCAGTGTCGATTGTCATACAACATCCAATCCTTCAAGGATGAGGTATTATGTGATGTTTCCCCACTGGATGTCTGTGATGTTCTCTTGGGCCAACCATATATGTGGAAGCACCATGTTGTATATGAGTCTCGACCCCAAAGTGTCATTGTTACTTTAGGGGGTCATCTCTACAGAATACCAAAAGTAGTTCCAACTATTGTCCCACCTAAACAGTGCCGCAAGGTAGTATCTCATACTAAAAAATTAATCTTCTTCACAATCTATTCAAAGGGTGAACAAAAGGATACTGCAACCACTATAGCCTCGGCTCAAGCACCTTCTATCCAACAGAAGCAGGTCGACACAATTTCTACAAAGTGTAAAGATTCCTTCTACACTTAGGCACCTCATGTATCCAGACTAGTTAAAAAGGTCCAACCCTTCCAACCACATGTTTGTGACAACCTTCAACAAGTTAAGCATTGCAACTTACCCAACAAGGCAAGCAACTCATCAAGATGCAGATTCAACAAACACTTTTTCCTCTCCCCCGGGCACTCAACGCAATGGAGAAAATTGCTTCCTAAGGAGGGAGGATTGATCTAGGTGAATATCGGTGGCCACCTGCCTTTTCCAATTGGCTCAAAACAGTTTTCTGACAATTTTGGTAATTTACTATTTTTGGCAGTTTTTAGGTCCTGAACCTTCGGAGTTGTTTTGAGGCCCCAAACAACGTTTTTTGGGCATCTACTTGCCAAAAATTGTATTCCTTGGATAGATCTTTCTAACGATGTATCATATGTGTCAAACAAAGATAGTATGCCAAAGTTACAACCTCGGGAAATTGATGTACCAACTTACCCAAACGGGGCCCACATGACTTTTGTCGCTTCATCTTCTAGGGTTAGTTTTTTGGATGCCTAGGGTTTTTGAAATTCATGTTTATTGTAAAAAGGCCTTCAAAGCCTCATTATAATCATACTCTTGCGAATGCGAGTAACTATCACATCTCTTCTCAGAGATAAGCTGTCACCATTCTAGCGAGTCTTTCACTCTGTATTTTTACAGTCTCTGTACATTTCTTTCATTAATACAAATCGTGTATTACTGTATCTCTGTGTTTATGGTTGCATATCTGATACATTTATGTTATATTATTGGATATCCACGATATCTTTGTGCATTTGTTTATTATATCTTTGCTCTCATTTCATGCCGAAAATAATATGGATCACTTGGGATAGAAACATAACTGTAACACACCCCACTACCTAAAAATCAAGCTTTTTTGTTGATCTCTCGACAATGAGAATCCCTGAAGCTCGCAGGTCTTTGTCATGACCTCTTCTTCTTCATGCACGTGTGACATTTCCCGATGATAGTTTCGGGTTTCGGAGTTTCGGGATCCCTGATAACAAAAGTTCTTTCCCTCTCAAACTCCCGATCTTCGATGAGCAACTTCACCGATACACGTCCTTTATGCGTTAGCCCTTCTGGCTATGCTCTGGTCCATGTAATCGCTAATTCATAAGACCACAGCCTTATCCTTCTTTCGGAGTTTTGGACTGCAAAACCCCGGTGTGCTCCAACTCCCGTTAGCTCTCCGGGCTAGACCTCTGGCCCACGTGACCACTATTTCACAAGACCGCAGCCTTGTCTCCCATCGGGGTTTCGAACATCACAATGTCGAAACGCATAAACATTTTGTCCTCAGAATCCCCGATATCCCGATAGGACGTTAGTTTTCGCTAGTCCCCTGGGCCAGATCTTTTGGGTCCATACGACCTCCCTCTATATGACCGCCGTCCTACCACCTATCAGGGCTTCGGGATTTCTAATGCTGAAAAACATTTGCCCATGGGATTGTCGATCCCTCAAATCCCGATTCTCCGATAGGCTAACAACTGGCCCCACGATGGCACTCTTCTCCTTGTCAGGACTTTCCCGATGTCTCTGATTGCTTCCGTGCATCCTCCTTTGATGGACGGTCCTGGTTAACTCTCGAGATTTCGCGACTTCTGATGTCCTGGACGCCTCGTCCCTAGGACTCGCGAAATGTCGGACTCCAACTCCCTTCAAATATATGACACACGTCCCAAGTGAATGGACGGTTCAGATTGCTCCTCGCATTTTTGAGACTTCTGATGTCCTGACTTTCACGACCTCAGGAACTCCGATTTCCCGAATGCCGACGTCCCGCTATCTAGTGCCCAGATCTCCGGAATGGACGATCACGTGACATGCGTCCTCTCTCAGATGGATGGTCCAGATTTGTGTCGGGGTAATTTCCCATGGAGAATTCCCAATCTCATGTCATCGAGACCTCCGATTTCCTGATATGTGAAACCCTGATGAGCCAATCCTCCTTTCGGGATTTTTCCTTCTATTCACGAGCTTAACCCTCGCGCAACTTCTGTCAGATCTGACGACGTATGGGTATCTGCTCAAGATCTGACGGCTCAGATCTATCCCACCTCGTTCATTCTTCCACTACTTCGTGGATGTGGCAAGATCAACGGTCCAAATGTTCTCATGGACCTTTGGGGGGGGG
>ML787735.1:105596-117400 GCA_009831015.1 Picea engelmannii
CCTTCTAGAAGGGAATCTTCTAGAATGATGAATTGGCATTCGAATGGTTATCTAAGTACTGGTTTTCCTGATATCTTGGGATCATTCCTATCCTAGTAACTAATCCATTCTCTCTTATAAATTGAGGGGAATGCTCATGGAAAGGTTAGAAGAGGAAACAAGCTAGCAACAGATTGATTGGAGAATTAGTGTAAGATTGTATGAAGGACTAATGCTACAACAACTAAAGACGCCAGCAAGGTTATCAAAAGTGGTTGATTTTCTTCATGCATGAGCAAGTGTGTGTGTCAGAGCCAGGAGCCATCGAAAGGAGATCTACAACATCAAGGCTCAGGTTGTAAGTCTTACTTTCTATCAATTTAATACAGTAATATGTCCCTTTCCCATAAAGCTAATGTCACTTTATTACATAACTCTTTGATCATATGTATAGATTAGCTATTGAATATATTGATTGGCCTTCACTTCGATTGGTTTGTACTGTTGTGATCTGAGTGGCACAAGAGAATTGGAGCGAAGCTTGGAACAACAGAGACCCAAGGAAGCGTTCATAAGGTATGCTCATGATCCTTGCCTCCTAGTTCATTCAATAGTCTAGATCTAGGGAAAGAGTATTATTCTATCCTGTTTTGTTCTAGATCCAGGTGGATCTAGGGAGATCGGTTTGTGTCCGCACTTACAGATTAATCCTGAAACAAAATTGGCGACTCCACTGGGGATCAATCCCATTTTTTTGTGGCTTTTTGTATTTTTCTATGGCCATTTGCTCTAGTTTCATATTTCTCTTGTTTTATCAGTCTCTGAGTCCTCAGAATATCCTGAGAGACCTTCTGGGTCTATAAGCCTTTGTCAATTTTGCCTTCATTTTCAAAATTTTTGTCATCTTCAAGACTTCTTGCACTGCGTTTAACTGCAGCCTACGAGAACTGGTCAAGTTCGCACCCTGCACATAGGGTCCAGTGCGAACACCTCGCATATTGCTACAAGGTGGCCTGCGAGAATCCTATCTTCTTACACTGTGTTACACTGCTTGCCTGCGAGCAAGATTTTTGAAAATTTTGAACTTGAATTTTGATTGCTCAGATCAGTTGATTCACCTCTGATAGGCTTATTGGATCATTGATTGATACATCTCTTGCTTTAGTTTGCATGCTTGAACTATTTTAGGGTTTCAAGGTGTTTCTTGTCTTTTGTAGCTTGACTTTCATTTCTTGGCTCTTATTGGAAATTCATTCTCTCTGACTTCTGGAGTTGAGTGTGTCTTGTTGGCTGAGAACCAGTGATTGGTTGAGAGTTAAGTGTTCGATGTTTCTCATTTGCTTGTTGGTTCGAAAGAACATTTTCGTTTGCATTGAGAAGACCCATTGGTTTGCTCTTTGTTTTTACTTTCATTGAAAGAGTTGATTGGGTTGTTATTGTTTGATTCTTTCTGATTTGATTTTCTTTTCTCGTTAATATGAGTTCTTTTTGGAAAGTGAACAACTAGTTTTTCTTTCAAAATATTGTTTTAGTATTTCAGAAAACAGTGAAAATCAAATTCTAGAGTTTATTGAAGTATTTGAAAAAAGACATATAAAGATTGTTCATTGATAAATGATTTTTTGCATTGACATCTGAAAGGAAATTGTGCGTTTCATTGTAGTATTGAGATTGATTTGGAAAATTGTCTCTCTCTCCCATAAATAGGATTCATGGAATGAAAAGTGTTATATTTCTTCATCATCCTTGCATTATTTGGGTCAGAGTCATACAACATGAGTTTCACTTTCGTTACCTTTGAGTAAACAACAACTCTTAAAACATTGCGTAATCTTAAAATTTATCTAGTAGCTTTTTCTAGGGCTCTTTTACACCAACATTTAGCTAGGCTAGTGCTTTGGAGTAGGAAGAGGGATACACTCTCCAAAAGCTCAAAACACACAATAGCATCTTGAGTTAGGGAGTGTTAAAATTACATTGGCAACATATTGTCCTGGGAAGCCCTTCTAACACAAGGGTCAAGCACTAGGTCACATTGGTGTTGGCAGAGTTACTAACCCTGCTTTGTTGACATAGGTGTAGAGATTGCACATATTACGGGGATCACTCCGAGGTATACCCACAATGATGAGTGGAAGCCTTTGAGTTGATTTCGGGCTAGATACCCTTCCCTTGCGTGTGGATCGGACTGACGACTGTTCCCCCAGGTTTTACTGTTGTTTGTGGTGACCTTAGTGGCCTATCTCTCTAGGTTCTTACCCAAGGTGACTGTGGAGGGGAAAGTCTTCACGGTACCTGGAATTGACGTTGGCCAGAATCACTCGGGCTCCTTAGAGGGTATACCCACGGTTATGTGTGGGAGCTTGCACCAGGGTGTAAGTCCGTTAAGCAGGTCGTCAGCGTAACTTTTCCACCCTAGCCCCGCCCTTTCTCATCTCGTTGTTGCGACATTGGATTTCATCACCAACTAGTGGCTTCAAAATTAGAAGGTATTGTTTGCTTGGTGATTGCTTCCTAGATTTTGTTTACTAGTGAGTGTTGTTTGTTTCTCGGAGTTGACCATAGGATTTTCTTTGCGGAGCTTGTTACTTGTTTACAATTGCTCCCCCATGACGTTCACGTAGAATGCAAGGTTTATCTCCGAAACATCCAGACGTTTCACAACCCTTGCATACGGCGACACCTGAGGGTACCCCTGAAGGTTCCCCTCATCAGAGTGAGGTCCAAGACGTTTCTACACCACCTCCACGGGTAGAACGCACTGATTCTCTAGAAGATTTTTGAATTACCAATACTAGAGAGGACTATCACATTCGTCGCGGTGAAAGACCTTTTGGGCAATTAAATCCTTCTGAAGAAGCAGTTGTTACATTTTCTGAATCAGCCGTTGGGCCTTCTTCTGGTGTAGTAGGCCAAGATCCTTTTTGGTCGGGTGATTTCCGACGAGTCCTTTTCGGTACTGAGTCACCTCCGGTTTACGAAATCAACCCTCCAGTATCTCCTGAGACAGAAACTACACCTGTAGTGACCACTTACCATTTTGTTCTCCCTCCTGAAATGGCCCATCTCGCGAATACTACGAGTGTCCAAACCGAAATTTTTGCAACTACCCTTGCTCCTATCAATACCCAGCGAATGCCTAAGGCTAACCCAAATTTACCTCCTGGTTACCATGCATTGAATGCTTTGTTGAATGCTTCTAATCCAACACCTCTGCAAACCCCAACCGGTTCTCCAGGTGGTCCTCCTTTTCCTGGGCACCCTATTCCCGATTTTATCCCGACACTCCCTCAGTTTCCTTCTGGTAATCCTAATCCTAGTGGCATTATCCCGACTGTTGCACCAAACTTACAGATTCCTGTTGGTGGACAAGGTGGTACGGTTCTTTTTCCTTTTCCTGGAAACAACACAGTTACGACGCAACCTACGGTTGGTACACAAATTCCGGGTGGAACTATACCTACAGTAGGGGGACCAACCTCACCTTTTGGGAAAAATATACCTCCTGAATTGGCCCAGTATTGGAATCAGATTCTACAAAACTTTCCTCAAAATGATGGGGGGCAACAAACTGTCCCTACCGTGGGCCAACCTTATCCGAGTGTAACTAATCCTATTTGGGGGCAGAGTCACACTACTCAGCCTCAGGTCCCTACTCAAACTCAAGGTTACAATCCTTGGGGCTACTATCCTATCCAGCCACCACCGAATCAGCCAGGGTCTTCCCTCTACGGACAGTCTGCTTATGGTCCTACTGGTTTGTCGATAGGGCTTCCACCCCAAAGTCACCAGTACCCACAATTGAATCGACAGTTGCGTTTTCTTGCTACTTTGGATTTTCCAGATTTGTCTAGGATTCTAAATGATCCTATTCGTCACTCTCCCCAATGGCCTGCTATTCCTGCTAAGCTTCCATCAGATATTCCAAAATTCGATGGCAAGGTGGGAGAGGACCCAAATAATCATGTCATGACTTTTCATTTATGGTGCTCGTCCAACTCGCTGATGGATGACTCCATTCGTCTACGTCTTTTTCAACGGACCCTTACCGGTTCGGCTGCGAAGTGGTATATTGAATTGCCACGAGGTTTCTTTTCTGATTTCAACACCCTAGCTATGGCTTTCCTCACACATTACCAGTTACCGATTCGTTACGATACTGGGAATGAGATCTTGACTTCTTTCAAACAAACTAAAGGCACTCATATATCAGATCATATTCATGAGTGGCGAAGGAGACGACGTCTCATCAAACTTGAACTCCCTGATCAGTTACTGGAAGAATGGTTTACGAAATCTTTCGTGAATGAAATTGGTAAAGACATTGCTATGGGTGGTGTTGTTACAGAGGAGCAGGCTATAAGTCGTGCTCAATATCTTGATCTCGTTTATTCGCAAACGGGAACACTTTACGATTTACTACCTGAACTACATCGTCCTGGTACTTCCAGCACTTCAACTGCTCCAGCTGCCTCGCATGCAGCTGATGGTGTGATTGGTACTGCTCATACCCACTCACATTCCGTTTCAACTACAACCCCTAAATCCAATTCTTCTAATGTTCAAAGTGCTCCGTCTCCTTCTCCTCCCGCTGGTAAAACCTCTGAAGTGAACGCTGTTCAATCTACGCCGACCGGTAAAAATAAATCAAAGAAAGGAAGAGGCAAGAATAAGGAGAGTAAAAATAATAATCAAAATGAGGAAACTAAAACCCCTCCTGTTGACGATCGGGATAAGCACAAACCACGTTACCCTTTCCTTATCTGTGGTGACGATCACTACATGAAGGATTGTCCTAGACGTGCCGAAGTTAATAAGTTCCTTCAAGGAACGCCGAAACCCTCTACGCCGACAGTCTTGTCCCAACCCTTCCCGTCTCAGCAACAAGCCTCGTTGGTCATCCATGACCAACCCTCTACTTCTACGACATCATATGTTTTTATGTGCACCGATGATTCTAAGAACAATGATGTTTCCATCGCCACTAGAGCCAAAGATTATTCTCCATCTAAGGAGAAGGTTGACGATTTACCTCCTGCTTTGATACAACCCTCTCCACTGACTCCATCTACCAACGGTCCTCTTCATCTCAAACGACCGAGCTTTGATACAGTCCTACGACCCTCGAAAGGTGTCGTTAAGAAATCGACATTCAATCCTCATGCTCGTGCAGCCCAGAACTATAGCATTGTCGAAGATCTGGCCCAAGCACCTTCACCGATGTCTGCCCTTGAAGTCCTTCAGTCTTGTCCTGCGCAACGAAGGGCTCTGTTGAAATCTATAGGTGGAATTGATCCTACAGATACGAATCTCATAGTCTTTGACTTGGAAGATCATATTCCAAGGTTACCCCCGCAGCTTGCATTTCAGATACAAGTTGTTGTCGCTGACAAGAACATTTTTCAAACTGTTATTGATGAGGGTGCCTCTATGTGTGTAATGTCTTTTACTTGTTGGAAAGCCATTGGATCTCCTCCTTTAAATGAATCAAAAAATACTTTGAGAGCCTTCAATGGCTCTGGTTTTAAGCCTTACGGTGTTCTTCCATCATTGCCTGTTACTCTCGAAGGTAAGACTGTCCAAGTTGAAGTGGAAGTTTTCGATGCTCCCCTAGATTATAATATTCTTCTTGGCCGTAGCTAGGTAGATTCTATGCATGTTGTTGTGTCAACACTTTTCCATGTAGTCCATTTTCCTCATCAAGGAAAGGTCGTTACAGTTGATCAACTTACCTTCTTTAATTCCGATACTCGCACTGGCAACGTGTCGTTTATAGCTAAAACCCCACCGGGTTACGAGAATGTTGGAGTCGGTCTTTTAAAAGACTCTTCGTTAATGGGTACTTTCCCCATACCACCACCACACGATATTCCACGCCCGTCAGTTGCTTCTATTAATATGATCTCTACTGTACCTCATGAACTTCCTGTGTCTGCTAACCCTTGGATAGTCCCTGATCCTGGAGATCATACTCATTTTGGCGACGTCATGCCGTTAAGTCTGGTCGAGTCTGCTTATCATGCGATTCAATCGACAACACCTTCTACACCCTCTATTGATGAGTTGTCTTTTGATCCTTTCCGTGTCATCTTTCCCACTGACGAGATGATTATGTCTGTCATGGACGACACACCTTGGGACGATGGGCATCGTCGTTCCATACTGTTTCTGGAACAACACACTCTCGAGAATTATCAGCGGATTTCGACTCCGTCGACCGTTGTTGTCATATCGACCGTTCCCGGATCTACACGTGATGTGTTTGCGGAAGGGAACCTTAGTAATATTTCTCCCACGATACCCATTGATATTTCAGTTAAACCTGGGATAGTTGAAAATGTTCACATTGGAGCTTCGTGTTCTCCAGAGGAAATTATCACCTATACTGCTTTGTTCAAAGAATTTCGTGATATCTTTGCCTGGAGTTACGAAGAGATGCCAGGTATCGACCCGACTATTTTTGTGCATGAGATAAAAACGTACCCCGGAGCTAAACCAGTCTGGCAATGCCTCCGTCCTGTCCATCCACATAAAGCGGCGACTATCAAACTCGAAGTTGAAAAACTTCTTAAAGCCGGTTTTATTTATCCCGTGGCTTTGACATAATGGGTTTCCAACCCTGTACCGATTGATAAGAAAGGTGGTAGTATACGTGTTTTTGTTGATTATCGGGATATTAACAAAGCCTGTCTAAAAGACAACTTTCCAACCCCTTTCGTCGACCAGATTGTCGATGACTGTGCCGACAGTGAAATATTTTCTCTCATGGATGGATTCTCCGGCTATAATCAAATTAACATCGCTCCTGAGGATCAACATAAAACTGCTTTTATTTGTCCTTGGGGTACTTTCTCCTATAGAAAACTTCCCTTCGGTCTTAAGAACGCAGGTGCAACGTTTCAACGTTCTATGTATTATGCGTTTCACGATATAAAGCATATCGTTCAACCTTATTTGGATGACTTGCCAGCTCATTCTTTACGTCGAGTCGATCACCCCAATCATCTCTGAGCAATTTTCGTTCGTTGTCGGTTCTATCGCATTCGTATAAACCCTCATAAATGCATCTTTTGCATAGAGTCCGACCGTCTTCTCGGTTTCATTGTTTCACGTCAGGGGATCCGGGTAGATCCTATTAAGGTTGAGGCGATTCTTAATCTCCCTCATCCTTCTTCATTGCGCCAGTTACAAATTTTGCAGGGGAAAGAAAAATTTCTTCATCGTTTCATCCCTAATTACGCAGAGATTACTCGTGGTTTTACACGTCTTCTAAAGAAAGGTTCAGAGTTTGTCTGGGATAAAGTTGCCAACAACGCTTTTGAAGCTTTGAAATTGTCTCTCACAAAAGCTCCACTTCTTTTCCCTCCTGATTATAGTCGGGATTACTTTCTTTATCTAGCTGCTTCCGAGTATACTATCGGCATGGTTCTCATTCAGGAGGATGATGCACGCGATGAACATGTTATATATTACTTGAGTCAAAGTCTCACTTCCACTGAAATCAAGTACCAACATGTTGAAAAACTGGCTTTGGCTGTTGTTCAAGCGGTTCAACGTTTTCGCCATTATATTCTCTCCATGAAAACTTCAGTGATTTCACATTGTAACCCCATGCAACATATTTTGACACGTCAATTGCTGGGGGGAAAGTACTCCAAGTGGATTGTCATTCTCCAGGAGCTCGACTTGGAATTCGATCGCGCCACGTCGAAGAAATCCTTAGTTTTTGCTGAGTTAATTTGTGATTTTCCCCACTCTGCCACAGAAAATGTAGTAGTCGATTCGTTACCTGACGAATAACTTTTCCTTATCAGTACTGACGATATTTGGTATGGAGATATCATTATATATCTCCAAACTCAAACTTTTCGGCCTTCTTTTTCTAGAGCCGAACGTCGTTGTATCCGTTATCAAGCACGTCAATATATTATCCTTGGAGATACTCTTTACCGTCGAGGCATTGACTCTGTTTTTCGATGTTGTTTGACTTTTGACGAGGCCGAGAAAGATTTGAATGACTGCCATTCTGGAGCATGTGGTGGTCATATGTTTGGGTATGCTACTGCCCAGAAGAACTTATGCGCGGGATATTTTTGGCCTTCCTTGTTCAATGACTGCATTACTGTTGTTCAGAAGTTTCATGCCTGCCAGACCTACAATAAAAAAATTCGGTCGCATCCTGCTCCCCTTCATCCTGTGGTCTCAGTTGGCCCTTTTGCAAAATGGGGCATTTCTTATTTCTTTTCAACCATGTCATAACTCGTTTTGGTGTTCCTCAGGCTATCGTTACCGATCATGGTAGTCATTTTAGGAATTTTATGATGTCTGAACTTACAGAGAAGTTGGGTCTTCGTCATGATAGCTCATCACCCTATTATCCACAGGCCAATGGCCAAGTCGAAGCAATCAATAAGGTACTTATAACTATGATTCGACGGATGATAGGAATTCATAAAACCAGTTGGCACATGATGTTGTTTTCGACATTGTGGGCATATCAGACATCTGTTAAATCCGCTATGGGGTTTACGTCTTTTCGATTAGTCTATGGCATGGAAGCCATTCTGCCAATAGAATGTGAGATACCTTCTTTGAAGCTAGCCGTAGAACTCTTGCCCAATACTTCTGCTGAAGAGGAACGTCTGTTGTATCTGATGCAATTGGACGAGACTCGCCGTGACGCTACTTTAGTAATAGAAGCCCAGAAGAAACGTGTTAAGGCATAGTATGACAAGCATGTCAAGCCTCGCGTCTTCTCTGAAGGAGATCTTGTTCTTCTATATGAACAAGATAAAGATGTCTTAGGAGCTGGGAAATTTGAACCAATGTGACGTGGCCCTCACATTGTTCGCAAAGTTTTGGAAAAAGGAGTGTATGAGCTGGTTGATTACGATGGTATACCTTTGAGTGAACCTAGGAATGGGTTGTACTTGAAGAATTACTATGCATAAGTTATTTGTGCAAAAGTACTTGTATTTTATGTATCATACTCTGTGTGTGTTACTTTAGTTTGCTTTTGACGTTATCTGGTCTCTGCCCTTACGTGACGTTGTGTTTGATTGCCAGATGTCAGAGTATTCGCTACCTTATATTGGCTTCGTTGATGGAGCTAGCCGTAGTACTCGGAACTTAGCTTCCGCTGCATGGGAAATCTATGCCCCAACAAACAAACTTATATCTTTACGAGGTGTATGTCTTGGCCGTGCAACCAACAACATTGCCGAGTATAGCGCCGTTATTGAATTATTGGTTGATGCTATCTCGCTTGGAATTTGTCACTTGATTGTGCGACTCGACTCGCAGCATGTGGTACTACAACTAAGTAATTTCTACTCTATTCGAAGTCCTACTTTGTTAAGGGTATATTTACGGATTCGCCTCTTGGAACGATATTTTGATTACATTGAATATCAACATATTCCTAGACGTCTGAATACATTAACAGATGCATTGGCTAATTATGTATTGGACAGACATTTGAACAATTTATAAATCAAACACATTACAATTCACACAATGTAAAGTAAACCGGTAGAAGCCGTCTGTATATATATAATGATCGAAAGAGTTTGTTTTTTACAAAAGTTTGTCCGAAGACCAAAATATCAAAACTTGAAGCTTATAGCTTCTACAAGGTGACGTCATGGATGACGTTCACAGTAACACACTACTTCCCTAGCTACTCTGCGGAGCAGTCGACCCATAGCTGTAGAAACTCCTACAATGTGACGTTGATCGCGTCGTGGAATCTCTTCCAGAGTCATATCTGGAATGTCGTCTGTCAGGTCCTCTAAATTCTGCTCCACCGTCAGATAATCCTCGGCGTACTGTGGTACTGCTGCTGCTGCCTCTCCTCATCGCTGGAGAGGAGAAGAGCCAATAGGTCTATATCCTCCAACATCTGTGTTATCGACAATATTTGATGTTAGTCTTCGGATAAATCTATTAAAAAAAACATTTAAATATGTTAAAAATTCAAAAACATTTTAAAAAGAAAATTTATGTACTTCTTACCGAGGTCTCCCCACTAAGCGTCCTCAGGCAGTGCTAGATCCAGATCTCCTCGGAAATCCAACCCGGCATAGGCGTAGTCGTCGACCATCATCATCTGGTTCTGCAACCAGTCAAAGAAAATATCGTCATATCTGACGATTGGTCCTGCCACGTGTCGGGCCATGAGCCGACACCATCGTAACATCCTCAGATCTCTAGGACCCGACAAGTCCCACTCAGCCTGTAGTCGGAATACAGGGACCCTCTCTAGGAAGAAGGACACTAACAAGGATCCATAACCAAATTGTTTCAGTTCTCCTCGCCTGCACTTAGTCAGCTGTTTTTTGATACTGCGTAATACTGCATCGACCCAGTTAAATACTCGGGGCTCAGTACACTCAATGGCGTACTGGAAATAGCTCTGCAATGCCATATGGGGAGCGACACTTCCAGCCATTCGAGCAATCGTGAAGAGAATAGTGTGGAGATTCAAGTCAGTTACTCCCCAGATTGCCACTTTCCCTTTGTTTCTTTCGGCCTCTGGTACACAATATTGGTTGCAGTATTCACTCATTTTCAAACCGCCACCTCTGTTGCCGGTCAGACTGACATAGGACCCACACCTGGATAATCCGGTCAAGAAATATATGTCCTCGATGTCAATAGCTAATGTATGAGATCCCACAATGAAAACTTGTTGGTCCGGATCCCACATTCGGACTAGATACTCCAACAATCGGACTTGGGCTCTCATGCCCGGGATACAGAAATATTTTAAGAGACCACAATCTCTTAAGACAGCTATGGTGGGAGGGTGATTCTCTGAGTTTGTGTTATCCTCCTCGTGTTCTCGTTCTCGCCACTCAAGCACCATGTTTGTGGCTATTTACCTGCATAAGAAACATACAAACATGATTAATGATCTTAGTCACGAAGAGAATCTTTTTTATTGGCTAAACGTTTCAAATTTGTTTGGGTTCTGCACTGCTCGCAAGTGCCATGCTATTCACAGTGCGAAATTCTCGCAGGCGGCTTAAGGCCCACCTGCGAGAACGAGTCATTCTCACAGGTCCCGTATGGGCCACCTGCGAGAATGTCTCCACACATATAGGGTTCAAAAAACTAACTTAAAACTAAAATTTTAACCAATAAAATCATAATTTTAAACCATGAAAATATCAGGAATGAAGAACTTACCAAGATGCTGCTGACGACTCGTCAAATGATCACTCGTAGCTCTCGAAAGTCGACACCGAATGTAGAGGGTGAAATGAGGGTTTTTGGAACTCAATGGTAAAAGTGTGAAATGATATGGTAAATTTAGTTATTTACTCATTTTAATTACTTTTTAATATATCAAATGTGGGTTTTTTATGTTTATTTATTATTTAAACCTAATCACTAATGTGAAAATGAGTGAAATGACTTGCAGGTGCGAAACATGGATGATTATGGACATACTTTTTCCCTGGTGTGGTGTGATTTTGATTATTTGTTATGGTTTGAGCGCCTTTTGTCCGTTCTTGCGCTTGTGAAAAACATAAGAACGTGATCGAGCGTCGTTTTATCTCTTTTTTGGGCTCGCTGTGGTTATACGAAAAAGGAACCCCCCTGGAGTTATCTTTAAGCTCTTTTCAGACTCTCTAAACATGAAAAGATCGCCGAGCGACCTTGCCGTCTTCACGCTCGCTAAAGTATTTGAAGTATGCGTCCTTCGAGCGATAGTTTAACCCTTTTTCGGTCTCGTTGGACTACTGTACGAAAAAGGAACTGAGAGAGTTCTCTTTTAAGTGTTTTTCCAAACTCTATAATCTTGAAAAACCTTCGAGTTT
>ML787735.1:118961-129726 GCA_009831015.1 Picea engelmannii
AGATCTACAACATCAAGGCTCAGGTTGTAAGTCTTACTTTCTATCAATTTAATACAGTAATATGTCCCTTTCCCATAAAGCTAATGTCACTTTATTACATAACTCCTTGATCATATGTATAGATTAGCTATTGAATATATTGATTGGCCTTCACTTCGATTGGTTTGTACTGTTGTGATCTGAGCGGCACAAGAGAATTGGATCAAATCTTGGAACAACAGAGACCCAAGGAAGCGTTCATAAGGTATGCTCATGATCCTTGCCTCCTAGTTCATTCAATAGTCTAGATCTAGGGAAAGAGTATTATTCTGTCCTGTTTTGTTCTAGATCCAGGTGGATCTAGGGAGATCGATTTGTGTCCGCACTTACGGATTAATCCTGAAACACTATTCACGAAGATAGAGAGAAAAAGGGGAAAGGTATGTAATTCCCTTGTTACTTTCGTCAATCTGACGGTCGTGCATGACCATGGGTCTTCTGACAGGATCTCATCCGTCGATTCGTTACTTATCCTTACACTGCTACTTCAAAATCTTAAGAGGGTCATTCCTCCTCGTACATGGTTAATAAGACTTGCACCTTCAAGTCCTTTTTCCAGGTTCTTGGTAAACGTTTCCAAGGAGGGAATCTCTGTGAAGAGATCTATACCAGGGCATTCCGGGAGACAGACAAGGGGAAACAAATTCCCAAGGACAGACTGGAAGTCTGACTTGGTTCAACTCATGCATAATTAAATTCATTTATAAACATAAGCCATGCGTGGTCTTTCTGTCATAAGAATATATCCATTATTTCTTATCAAAACACTGCACATACATTCTTATACTATAATCGTTCATAATTTCATAGTTCTATGAGCATATATATCAATATATGAATTTCAAGATGCAATATGTAAAACACTTATTAGAAATAACACCAGAAGTGGGTGCAAATGCGGAGAGGGGTGCTCGTTTCCACCCAATCGTAGGCATAGAGACTCCCACCGAATTTACCACTAGCCACTCCCGAGCTGAGACCACGATGCTCTAAGACTGCGTCTCTTTGTCTGCCAGTGACCAGGAGCGAAGGTTGCAATCCTTCCTCTCTGCTATCACTCACTCTGTGTAATGCCAGAGTTCCCCTCGCATCTGCCCCCTCTGAAATCGCTTCTACCTCACGCCTTATCCTCTTGAGAAGTTTCATGTGGCGCGATTCCCCTTGTGCTGATCAGGCCTGACGGCTCTACGGATGGGCAGTTCACCATCCCATCCCTCATTAAGCCATCCGCCTACCAGCCCGCGAGACATTAAATTCGGGGCCAGCGAGTCGCTTTTGGTTCTTCGAGCCAGTGGAGTCCAAATACGGTGTTAATTATTGGTGGAAGTTAATGCTACCTTTTCAGGTGCCCTCCACCGCCATCGTGGTCTCTTTTTCTGCACATCCTCTCTCAGCAGTTCTCCAATAAATTCAAAATGTTATTCACATTCATTGACCTTTTCCTCAAGGTCCATTTACATCACATATTCATATTTATGAGTTTGCCATAGTTCTTGGCCAGTCCAGTTATATTTACAAGCTGGGGGAAACAGGGTGTTACAATTCCCTCCCCCTTAAAAGGAACATCGTCCTCGATGTTCTTATCTACTAACATGGATTGCATGTACAGAAGTAAACAAAATTGGATATGCCTGTCTCATGGCATCCTCCATTTCCCATGTAGCCTCATCTGGGCCAAAATGTTTCCACTGCACCTTGTCCTGTGCAATGGTTCTGTTCCGGAGCGAGGTTTCCTTTCTATCCAATATGCATTGGGGTTCTGGTAGAAATTCTCCCTCCGGTTCCACCTGGATCACAGACCAGTCAATTATATGATTAACATCATGTACATATTTCTTCAATAATGAAACATGGAAAACATTATGTGCTTTTACTATGGGAGGAAGTGCTAGCTGATAGGCTATAGGTCCCACTCTATCTAGAATCTCAAAGGGTCCACAATACCGGGGTGCCAATTTGGCACAAGCTCCCATTTTCAGGGAACTCCTTCTGAGCTTAATTCTGAGATATACATGATCTCCCGTTTGGAACTCTCTTGGAGTTCTCTTTTGATCAGCATAAATTTTCTGTCGGTTCTGAGCGACCTTTAGATTTTGTTTTATCTGAGTCAATTGTTGTTCCATTTCCTGCAACATATCAGGTACAATAGAAATCCTGTTTACAGGGTTACTCTAGCTGAATGGAGTATTACACGGCCTACCATAGAGGACCTCGAAGGGACTCATCTTTAACGATGCTTGGTAGCCGTTGTTGTAGGTGAATTCTACCAATGGTAGGTAGTCTTCCCCTTTCCTGGGTTGATGCATTACATGCATCGTTAACATATCTTCTAATATTTGATTTACTCTTTCTGTCTTTCCGTCAGTTTGAGGGTGATAGGCGGTGCTAAACAACAATTTAGTCTCTAATCCCGCCATCAGTGACTTCCAAAAATTGGAAGTAAATTTTGTGTCTCTGTCAGATATTATCTCCCTCGGCATGCCGTGCAATCGGAACACCTCTTTCATGAATACCTGAGCAATATCTATCGCCTTGGAGGTTGATTTGACGGGGATGAAATGAGCAGACTTGATCAGTTTATCCACCACTACCATAATGGCATCATTCTGTTTGGTTGAAGTTGGAAATCCAGTGATAAAATCCATGGAGATGGTTTCCCATTTCCATTCTGGGATGGGTAAAAGGTGTAGTAGTTCGGCTGGGTGTCGATGTTCTTCTTTAACCTGTTGGCACTCTATGCATTGGGCCAAATATTTGGCTATGTCCTTCTTCAATCCAGGCCAATAAATTGTTTCCGGGTGGCAGTAATCATTTTCTGGTATCCTGGGTGACCAGTGTAGGGTCTTTTATGTAGTTCATCCATGTTGAACCTCTTCAAGTCATCATAATTGGGAATGTACAGTCTATCTCTGTAAGTGAGCAGGCCTTCTTCGGTCATCTGATAGCCTTCATATTTTTCTCCCATGGGTTCTTGATGTAGGTACAGGGTCACATTTTGAACGAAGGGATCTATTTCTTGTGCCTTTTTGACTCTGTTCTTGACATCTGTCTCGCAGGTAATCACCGCTGCTAGGTGAATTGATCTCATGCTTCTGCTAAGGGCATTGACCACCCTATTCTCTTTCCCTTTAATGTGTTTGATTTCAAAATAAAATTCGCTAAGGAGGGCCATCCATCTGGCTTGTCTAGCATTAAGCTTGGGTTGATCAAACAAATACCATAATCCACAATGATCTGTCATAAGCACAAATCTTCTTCCCAAGAGGTAATGCCTCCACATTTTTAAGGCGTGCACTATGGTAGCCAGTTCTAGATCACGAGTCACATAATTGACCTCGTGTTCATTCAATTTTCGGGATTCATAACAGATCACCTTTCCTTCCTGCATGAGGACTCCTCTGAGCCCTTCCTTACAGGCATCCGTGCACACAAGGAAGTCAACTTCTGGGTCAACGATTTTCAATACAGGTGCATGGGTTAGTAGATGTTTCAAGGTTTGAAATCTTTCTTCACATTGTTGTGTCCACAGGAATTTTGTCCCCTTCTTCTGGAGGGCAATGATTGGACAACCAATCTTGGAGAAATCTTTTATAAATCTCTTATAGTATCTCGCCAATCCCATAAAGGATCTGATGTCTGAGACATCCTTTGGGGTAGGCCATTCCATGATAGACCTGATCTTGTCAGGATCTACTGCTACCCCTTCCTCGGAAAGAACATGTCCCAAGTAGTGTATTTGCTTCTGAAAGAAGTCACATTTACTGAATTTGGCATAGAGTTGATGCTCTCTTAGCACTTGCAGCACAAGTCTAAGATGTTCTTCATGTTCTTCTCTATTCTTAGAGTAGATTAAAATGTCATCAATAAAAACTAGTACAAATTTATCTAGAAATTTACTGAGTACATTGTTCATTAAGCACATGAAAGTGGCAGGGGCATTGGTTAACCCAAATGGCACGACCACAAACTCATAATGACCATACCGTGTCCGGAAAGCAGTTTTATGGATGTCTTCACCCTTAATTCGGACTTGATGGTAGCCCGACCTCAAGTCAATCTTTGAGAAAATAGACACACCCCCTAACTGATCAAATAGATCATCAATCCTGGGCAAGGGGTATTTGTTCTTTATGGTTACTTTATTAATTTGTCTGTAATCAATGCACAGTCTAAGGGTGCCATCCTTCTTTTTCACAAACAGGACTGGTGCTCTCCATGGGGACACGCTGGGTCGAATATAACCCTTGTCCATCATTTCTTTCAATTACAATTTGAGTTCAACTAACTCAGGTGTGCTCATCCGGTAGGGTGTTCTGGACACCGGCACCACTCCTGGTGCGATCTCTATCGAGAAGTCAATGTATCTTCTCGGAGGTAGACCCGATACCTCTTTTTGAAACACATCTCTGTACTCTCTTAGGATAGGGTGATCATCCAGGCTTGGTTTAGCGCCTTTGACGGTTTTCAACACCTGTATTGCGTATAGGGGACATCCCTTTCGACAATACTTTCTCATTTGCAGGGCTGATATTTGTCTCACCGAGACCGGTTTTCAGATTCCTTGGAGGGTTATCCTTTTTCCTTCTTTGCTCACACATTCTAAGGTTTTATGGTAACAATCCAGTTTGGCTTTATGGGCAGCCATCCAGTCCATACCAATCAACAGGTCGTATGATCCCAGGGGTAATACATTAAGGGTTGATTGAGTGGGGAATTCACCCAACATTAATTGGCAGGCTGGTATGACCTCTACTACCTTTCTTTTGGTGCCCATGGCTAGTTGTACTAACCATGGTTTAGTTTGCTTCTGTGGTTGTAGTTTACACTTATCAACAACTCTAGGGAATATATAACTCAAATTTGAACCAGGGTCAATCAAAACAGACACTAGATGGTTGGAAATTGTACCTTCTATTTCCACCACTAAAGCTTGGTGGTTAGCTTAGTTATTATCCAAGGCTGCATAAATATGTGGCACACTCCTTGCCACATCATTGACTGTGGTAGCTTCCTGAATGTTATAGACTTTCCGACTGTTCTATTGTCGGTGTGGACAGTCTCTCAGGAGATGCTCTTCTCCGCAACCCCAGCATTTCAGAGGTTCTTTCTTTGGGTTATTAGTTTTCACTGGCATAGGTCCAGAAGTCTTGTTTCCGTCCACCAAGGGAAAGTTCTGCTGAAGTACACTCCGGGTTGGGAAGTTCATTCTGGGGTTCTTTTTGTAGTTTTTAAATCCTGAGGATTTGCTCCCCTTTTTCTGAAACCTCGAACCACTCTTCTGTTTCCCGTCTCCACGAGACTCTGCCCGATGTCCATATTGTTCATGAAAATATGTTGCCTTTCGTATAGTGTATTCTAAGGTATTTGGCTCGTCAAATTCGATTCAGTTCCGGTATTCCTTGGGTAGCCCACTGATGAAGCATTGTGCCTTCGCCTTCTCTGCTTTGATGTAGGGTACATATCTCAATAAGTCGAGGAATTTGTTGACATATTCCTCCATAGTAAGTTGTCCCAGTTTGAGTTCATAAAACTCTTTAGCCTTCTCGTCGAAATATATTTCTAACAAATACTTCTTCCGAAAGTACTTCTCAAACCGTTTCCAAGACAGGTCCTCCTCGCAGACCCCTTTCATATTCTTAAGGTCTTCCCACCAGATGGAAGCCTTTCTGTTCAGATTGAAAGTGGCCACTCGGGCCTTCAAATTCTCTGAAAAATCATGGACTCTGAAATATTTCTTCAGTCCAAGTAGCCAGGCCTCAGCTTCCTCTCCCTTCTTTATCTCACCATCGAAGGAGGGAGGTTTGGCCTTTTTGAATTCCTCAAATTTATGACTCTTGGAAGTCTTTTGCTGCTTCTGTTTTCTTTGAGAATAGGAACCGGTCCTACTGCTGGAAGAGCCTTCTGAATTGCCAGCTTCCTTCTCAGTGGAATCGTCTGGCATTGGTCCTTTACCTCTGGGGTGAACCTTTCTTGATGTGCTTCTCTCAGTATGGCCACTGACACGACCATGATTCTGCATCTCAGGTTC
The DNA here is from genome assembly GCA_009831015.1 of Picea engelmannii. Lineage (NCBI taxonomy): Eukaryota > Viridiplantae > Streptophyta > Pinopsida > Pinales > Pinaceae > Picea > Picea engelmannii. The sequence goes on from ML787735.1 coordinate 125,029, forward strand.
ATGCTGCATTTGTCGCTGTAGGTCGGATAAGCTCTGCAGTAAAACTGCATTAATTTCGGTTTTCTTTTCTTGTTCTTTCATCATACTTTCTTTGTCGGCCTTACAGCTTTGCAATTCAACCATGAGACTCCTCACAGTCTCGGCTAGGTCTGGAGGGGTTCCTATTACTCTTCTTTAGTCAAACTCTTTGCCCCTATTATGGGAGCCTTCTCCCACCTCTTGGTGAGTAACCATACTCTGCGTCTGTAGGTTCCCGCAGCTGATCGTCCACTAGAGTGAAAAAGGCAACCGCTGGATATTAGTCAAGAGTTAAATACATTTTTATAATTTGCACATAATTTGTAACTCTTTCACAAGCATACACAGTCGGGTTCTCATTTTTCAAGTTTTTAATCCTGGACAAGAGAGTCAAGTTAGGGGGTTACTCCTCATAGGAGTGCTTCGAACAGAGCTTATGCGCATCTCGTTCATGAACCCAATTAGGCCGAGTGTTGGAAACATGCTCTGATACCACTTTGTAACACACCCCACAACCTAAAAATCAAGCTTTTTTGTTGATCTCTCGACAATGAGAATCCCCGAAGCTCGCAGGTCTTTGTCATGGCCTCTTCTTCTTCACGCGCCTGTGATATTTCCCGATGATAGTTTCGTGTTTCGGAGTTTCGGGATCCCTGATAACAAAAGTTCCTGCCCTCTCGAACTCCCGATCTCCGATGAGCAACTTCACCGATACGCGTCCTTTACGCATTAGCCCTCCTGGCTATGCTCTGGTCCATGTAATTGCTAATTCATAAGACTGCATCCTTATCCTTCTTTCATAGTTTTGGACTGCAAAACCTCGATGTTCTCCAACTCCCATTAGCTCTTCGGGCTAGACCTCTGGCCCACGTGACCACTATTTCACAAGACCATAGCCTTGTCTCCCATCGGGGTTTCGAACATCACAATGTCGAAACGCATAAAAATTTTGTCCTCAGAATCCCGGATATCCCGATAGGACGTTAGTTTTCACTAGTCCTCTGGGCCAGACCTTTTGGGTCCATACGACCTCCCTCTATATGACCTCTGTCCTACCACCTATCGGGGCTTCAGGATTTCTAATGCTGAATTTTTTTTTCCCACAGGATTGTCGATCCGTCGAATCTCGATTCTCCAATAAGATGACAGTTGGCCCCACGATGACACTCTTCCCCTTGTCGGGATTTTCCCGATGGCTCCGATTGTTGTCGTGCGTCCTCCTTTGATGGACGGTCCTGGTTAACTCTCAGGATTTTGCGACTTCTGATGTCCTGGATGCCTCGTCCCTAGGACTCGCGAAATGTCAGACTCCGACTCCCTTCAGATCTCTAACACACGTCCCAAGTGAATGGACGGTTCAGATTGCTCCTCGTATTTTCGAGACTCCTGATGTACTGATTTTCATGACCTTAGGAACTTCAATTTTTCGAATGCCAACATCTCGATGTCTAGTGCCCGGATCTCCAGAATGGATGATCGCGTGACATGCATCCTCTCTCAGATGGACGGTCCAAATTTGTGTCGGGGTAATTTCCCATGGAGAATTCCCGATCTCATGTCATCGAGACCTCCAATTTCCCGATATGTGAAACCCTGATGAGCCAATCCTCCTTTCAGGATTTTTCCTTCTATTCACAAGCTTAACCCTCGTGCAACTTCTGTCAGATCCGACGGTAGACGGGTATCTACTCAAGATCTGACGGCTCAGATCTGTCCCACCTCGCGCATTCTTCCACTACTTCGTGGATGTGGCAAGATCAACGATCCAAATGTTCTCATGGACCTTTGGGGGGGGGCTCTACGATCCCAATTTCATCGCTATTCACGAAGATAGAGAGAAAAAGGGGCAAGGTATGTAACACCCTTGTTACTTTCATCAATCTGACGGTCGTGAATGACCATGGGTCTTCCGACAGGATCTCATCCGTCGATTCGTTACTTATCCTTACGCTGCTACTTCGAAATCTTAAGAGGGTCATTCCTCCTCGTATAGGGTTATTAAGACTTGACCTTCAAGTCCTTTTTCCAGGTTCTTGGTACACCTTTCCAAGGAGGGAATCTCTGTGAAGAGATCTATACCGAGGAATTCCGGGAGACAGACAAGGGGAACAAATTCCCAAGGACGGAATGGAAGTCTGACTTGGTTCAACTCATGCATAATTAAATTTATTTATCAACATAAGCCATGCGTGGTCTTTCTGTCATAAGCATATATCCATTATTTCTTATCAAAACACTGCACAAACATTCTTATACTATAATCGTTCAGAATTTCACAGTTCTATGAGCATATATATCAGTATATGAATTTCAAGATGCAATATGTAAAACACTTATCAGAAATAACGCCAGAAGTGGGTGCAACTGCGGAGAGGGGTGCTCGTTTCCACCCAACCGTAGGCGTAGTGACTCCCACCGGATTTACCACTAGCCACCCCCGAGATGAGACCACGATGCTCTGAGACTACGTCTCTCTGTCTGCCAGTGACCAGGAGCGAAGGTTGCAATCCTTCCTCTCTGCTATCACTCACTCTGCGTAATGCCAGAGTTCCCCTTGCATCTGCCCCCCTCTGAAATCGCTTCTACCTCACGCCTTATCCTCTTGCGAGGTTGCGTGTGGCGTGATTCCCCTCGTGCTGATCAAGCCTGATGGCTCTACGGATGGGCGGTTCACCATCCCATCCCTCATTAAGCCATCCGCCTACCAGCTTGCGAGACATTAAATTCGGGGCCAGCGAGCCGCTTTTGGTTCTCCGGGCTAGTGGAGTCCAAATACGGTGTTAATTCTTGGTGGAAGTTAATGCCACCTTTTCAGGTGCCCTCCACCACCATCGTGGTCTCTTTTTCTACACATCCCCTCGCAACAATTCTGCAATAAATTCAAAATGTTATTCACATTCATTGACCTTTTCCTCAAGGTCCATTTACATCACATATTCATATTTATGAGTTTGCCATAGTTCTTGGCCAGTCCAGTTATATTTACAAGCTGTGGTAAACAAGGTGTTATAATAACAAATAAGGAACAAGCAAGATCTATTGTCATGCAATCTTACCTCCTACATTCTGGTTGCGAAATTACTACACATTTTTTCCTGTTAAGAGTTTGGTCATTTTGACACTGCAATATTATTCAGATTCGAGTATAACTCCACAGGAGTCTGGGCCCTACCCACACCCTTATTTGGGACCTATACAATTGGAGTCGTCTTTTCGTCTTGATCGCAGTGAAACCTATCATTTGTAAGCCTTTTTTTCCTATGGTCCCGACCCCCTTCCCAACACCCTTATTTGGGACCTATCCCATTGGATTCCCCTTCTCGCATTGATCGCAGTGGTATATATCAATTATAAGCCTTTGTTTTTCCATGAACCCACCTGCTTTTTTCAGACACCCTTCTTTCCCTCATTTTCCTTTGTTTCCCCTTCACCATGGCCAACACCTGCAACCAAGAACTTGAAAATTGCATCAATACCCACATAGATTCCAAATTGAACTACATGAAATAGAAACTAAAGAAGGACATCAATTCCCACCTTGCCAACCAACTTGCATCCCACCTTAATTCTTAGGTTGACTCCTTGACTACCAAGGTCCTAGAAAAATTGCCATTTCCTGGAGTCCATACCTCATTTAAACAACATTCTAACCCAGAAGGTATGGCTTCCTCTAATTACCATCATTTCTAGTCCAACTCCTTTCATCATGATCCGTGTCTTCCACGAGTGAATGTAAACAAATTTGATGGCTCAGATCCCACTGGTTGGGTCAATCAAATGGAACATTACTTCTCCTTGCATGGCATCACTAATGACCTGACCAAACTTTGTTATGGTGTCCTCTATCTAGATCTTGAACGTTGGCAATGGTGGATATGGTGTAGAAAATCATGCCAAGGATATGTTTCTTGGACACAGTTTGTGGCTAAGCTTTATGAATGCTTAGACACCGACACACACACTCATTGGACCGTTTGACCAAATTGAAACAATCTGGTACCGTGGAAGAGTTTATCGCTGCATTTGAGCAATTGAATTTCAGAATAGAGGCCATGTCTTATACCTTTTTTTGGGAATGTTTTATCAATGGCCTCAAGGATGAAATACGAATGCACGTCCTCACGAATCACCCCCAGAATTGGTTGGAAGCTGCTCAACATGTCGAGGAAGCACAACATGTTGTTTTTTCCCAACACTGCAAACCCTCTTTTATTCCTTGCCCTCTTCCTCCCAATATTTTCCCTCATCCCACTCCTCTCAAGATCTAGAAATTAACTCTGGAAGAAATGGTTGAATGCCAACTCAAGGGTCTTTGATATAATTGTGATGAAAAATATTTTTCGTGGCACAAGTGTAAGGAACAAAATTTATTTATGGACATCTCTGAGGATGTGCTCTGAGGATGTGTCTGAAGAAGAGGTAGAGGCTCCTCCTGTGGTGGAGCTACTTAAAGCAACTGATCTCACTCTACCATCTAATCCTCCAGAAGTTTAAATTTTTAGATAATTTTAATAAATATAAAATTAAAATTTTATTATTTTGTATAAACTTAAAATAATAAACAATAAAAATATATAATGTATAAAGTATTAAATAAGGATAAATTCAAATTTCAAATGTTAAAATTTATAAACATTTTAATAATTGGCTTTGACTAGATAAATTAAAAATTGTATTAAT
>ML787735.1:129869-143780 GCA_009831015.1 Picea engelmannii
TTTTTTTTTTTAAATAAAAAAGGGGGAGCCTGCTATAATATATTAGCAAAAAACTGTAACAAGATGTACATAGTCAAGAGTCTGAGTTACCCAAAATGCTGCCGGAAACCGGAAACCAGCATAGGTGCATAGCAAAAAAGCAACTGTGAACTAGTGGCATCCGTCCTGCCCGAAGGAAACCAGGACATGTGCCTAAAGTCTAAAAGAGCATAAAACAGTAGCATAAAACTAAAGAGCCAGAGAACATGAAAAACCTAGGTAATTGGTGACCTGTCGCCATCATCTGTCTTCCACGTGGACCCAGTCGGGATGGCGAAAGACTGCGCACAGAGGGGGCACTTTCATCGAGCTGGAGCACCAGAGTAGGCATCGAGAAGCATGTCCAGGCGTTGGCCCATGATGAGGGCACGATGCTTCAGGTCAGACATGTGGCCTCGGAGCTCGAACACCAGGGACAGGTGCTCCTCACGGAGGAGAAAGCCATGCAGATCACCACCTTCGTCGTCGGGTGTCCTTCTCTTCGCAACATCCTTCCCTTCGCTCCATTCCTCGCTTATTTTCGCACCATCCACATCCATTGCAGCTTCCAGGTCCTGCCAGGTAACCTCTTCCACAATGCAACCAGGAAAATCGGCGTCCAAACCCAAATTGGGCTTATTTTCCCCACTGCCAGACCTCACTGTATCGCAGGGCACCTCCATTTTCGTCAGGTCCTCCAAATTCGGGTCCTCCTCTACAATGCAAGCTGGGTACAGTTCCTCAGTGCCGTTCTCCAACTTAACGGTGTCCGCAATGCTGCGACCAGCTTCCTTTTGGGCGATGGTGGAGAGCAGAGCCTTCTCCTCGGCTCGAGCCTTCTTTCTAAGCAGTGAAGTAGCCATGACTAGAGCACGATCGAGGTTCTCTTTACGCTGTCGCTGCACCTTGAGGGCGTACCAAGCAGCTCCACGGCGAGGCGTTCCTCGTTTCCTAGTCATATTGCAGAGTGCTCGCCCAGAAAAACTCAAAGGCTGGGATGAGGGCAGAAGCCAATTGAGAGCACAAGCAGGAGGACTCACGTCAATGCTCCACGAAAGGATGGTGAAACATGGCGCAAGGAGCATGAAACTACACCAGAGCCTCCAAACGAGGAGCAAAGACGAGACCGGATCAAGAGAGAACGAATAACCAGACTTTGAATACCCATAACCGCCTTTAACATCAAACTTGCTGAGTAAGCCTAGCTCGTAAATGGTCGCTCGAGGGAGGAGTCCTCCGATCGCAGAGCTGCTGTTATGGCTGTCCTGCATCATTAATGTGGGTGCAATGGTGATGGCCTCTAGCATTTAATCCCTGGCTCAGTGCATAGCCTGCTGTCACGCCTTTGCCGCGTGTCACCCCATGCGGGGAACGATTTTGTTTTTTAAATCGCTAACATGATAATCATTCTTATAGAAGAGTTCAAAGTTGACAAAGAAAATATTCAATAAAACGAATGATATTTTTATAATCATGTTGAAGCTGGGTTACATAATCTTGATAGTTGTCAGGATGTTGACTTTAAAAACATAGCAGTATAGTTGGCGAAATCTGATTTTATAAATTTAACCATTTTTTCAAAGTTTTTTTAAATATTTTATAGAAATATGAACAACCAAACACCAAAACAATAGGTAGGGAGAGGAGGATGGGCTCCGGGGCTTAATTAGTGCGCGATTATCTCCGTTGACAAACTCTTCTCGAGTGCAGCAAACATGCACATCAATCCATATAGTCGGACCCACGGGGAATAGCTTCCTGCAATGTTATGAGGTAGTGGTTCTCTACCTTTTAGTTTTAATTTTTGATGATGGAGTAAGTTAATTTTCTAATAAAATGATATTCTTTTCGTTTCAAGAGTAATTAGAAATTTACCATAATTCAAGTTGTGTATGGTGGAAAGTTTTTCAGGCGGTTTTTCCAAGTTATCATGGAAAATTCAATCACAATTCTAGATTAATGGGAACTTTAACTTCTAGTATTTTGATGACTGAAGACAAGTTTACTAGAAGATTAGATGACACCTTTAGTTTCTCTACAAGCTTGTCTAAGCTGGTGTGCAGTATGTTGATCAATAGAATAATCAACATTAAGGCTTGATTCATAAGGGAGAAGAGAAGTGTATGGAGGAGGGTAAGGATTGAAGAGGGAGTAAGAGGTCACCACACTTCCATGGAAAAGGGTCGAAATTTGTGTTTGTAGGGAACCATGTTTGTGGAATTCATGCACATGAGTGGTTGTTAATTGAGCTTGTAGGGAATCAAGGAAAGGAGACACAAAGAGAAAATAAAGCATTTTGATACAAATGAAGTCTTGTTCATAATCATAAGAAGAACAAGATGCAAAAGATTAAGGATATACATGAGAATCATAATCAACATCAAAGGGAAGAGTAACTAAATATACAACATTAAGATCATTGGAAAAACAACTATCCTAGTAAGTAGGATCTAAATTAGAAAACAATTTGATGAGCTTGGCATGCTTCTTAGACTTGGATTTATTTGCCCAATCACCTTCTTTGCAAATAAAACATCTTCTTTGTTTTCTTGTACATGATCTTCTTTTGAAAGAATTTTTTATAGGAGGCCTAGAAAATATAAAATTCTTTCCTTTACTTGTTTGACCCTTGCATGGACAATTATGAGATTTAGAAAACTTTTTTTCCTTTTTATGACATCCAAAAATCACAAGTCTCCCTAAATGCATTACAAAGGGGTTGATAAAGAAACCTAGACTGTTTTAAAAACTATTATGTTGCTTTTCCTTTGATGCAAGCAATCTTGATTGATCTTTCAATTTCTGCATGTAAACCAACAAGTGAAATATTATCCAAGTCAATTTTCATGTCACCAAGTCTCTTTTTAACAAGATCCGAAATCATTCCATACCAGGAAGAGAAATAATATCCGTGATAAGCTAGATTAGCAGGATCTAGTGTTCTGTATAAAATATCCTACATGGTGCATTTGTACTCATTTATCATAATTAATATCACAAAGGTTTTGTGAGAAAAACATATCAACATAATGTTTTCTTTGATCATGGAGTTTTCCATAAAACGTATTAGCAAAAACATGGATTAATTCTTGGAAATGATGTTCATCATTAAAGACTACATCTCTATCTTCTAGTTTAAGAGATGCCCACGAATTTGCTAATTGGCTAGTAAACCCTCATGTAAGCCTTGTAGTTAGCTCTTTATGTTAGGGACCTAACATCCCTAACCCCTCACGTAGGTAGAATAATATATTTTCCATGTAATAAAGGCCAACATTAATTAATAAGGCCTATTTAATAATGTGAACAAGTGTAATGTAAGAAGACTTCATATAAGCTTCTGCTTCTAGAAAGATCTTCCCCTAGAATGTTCTTTAGAAGATAGAATTAGTATTAATAGGAGTAGAAGACATGAAAAAGTTTTTTCTTGAGAATTATTGTAATAGATCTATGCTTTGTTGGATGTTTCCTCCTCGAAGAGGCAAGTGAACTTGGCTTTCTATCAATAAAGGTATAATTTTCAGTGTTGTGATTCTCTATATTTTGTTGTTACGCTGGTATTCACTGCATTATTTTTGTTTCTACTTTTTATAATACATTTGGTACCTTACAAGTGGTATCAAATCTCTTTCCTCTACAAAATTTTGTAGGTAATTTTTTTCCAGGGTAGAGACGTGTAGAGTCAACATCTTTAAAGCACATAGATCTATCATTCAATGGGTAAAACTGTGGCTAGGGAAGGATAACCGTGGCTAGGGAAGAATACATGCAAGAAATAAAAACAAATTCACCTTGTTGGAAACATTTGTAACCCATGTTGCTACCCCTTCAAGTAGTACTGCATCAGACATGATCCATACACGACCATCACTCCCACGTACCATCAGGTATATAGGGAGCCCCCTAAGTTAGTCGATCAGCTGCCTCACTACTATAGTGACAACGAGAATTTCACTTGAGAAGATACTCTCTAGTACTTGGGTAATCGAGTTGTACAACTAAGGGTATAGTCGAGCCTCCTTAGTTGGTGCCATGAGATATTGGGCCGAGTACTTACTATTTAGCCCCATACATATATCAGAGAGATATCGCACAAGGAAAACCCTTGTCTATAGGACCCCTACAAACCCCAACCATTGGGAAAGGAACAAAACAAAAAAATAATAGAAGGGGCATTTTTCTGTGCAACCCTACCTCACACATCCTAGTTGCGAAATTCCTACACAATTTTTCCTATTAACTATTTGGTCATTTCGTCACTGCAGTATTATTCAAACCAAAGTATAACTTTGTAGGAGTTTAAAAAAAGAGTATAGTGGTCATGTTGTCACTCTTATTCGGTACCTCTCCCATTGGATTCCTCTCTTCTCCTTGATCGTCATGGTAACTCTCATTTTTAAGTTTTGTTTTCCCCATGGACCCACCCCCCTTCTTGACACCCTTATTTGACTCATATCCCATTATTTTCCCCTTGTTTCCCTAACTGTAGTGGTATCTATCAGTTATCAACCTTTTTTACTCCCCATCAACAACACCTCAAATTTCTAAATGGCCACCACTCGCAAACAACACATGGAGGAAAAAATCAAACAGAACAAGGTGTAACACCCCTATTTTCCCCAGTTTGTAATTAATCTTTAATTATGATTACCATCCTAAGGAATGAGAACAATGTAAATGTATTATTGCTTAGATTTCCAATGACTGACTGTGGGAGTGAATCCTTGAAGTGTAGGCCATGATATCACTAGAGGAAAGAAATTGGAAAACTATGGAGAGGGTTCATTATGTCAAATGACCCCAAATTTCCCTTTGATGAGGATAATAAACCTCCTCTGATTTCCAAGGATAGGAATCCGTTAATGAAGAAAGGAATGGTGGTTGAACCATCAACCACCCCCATGAATGGAAGCATGGTCTGGCTAAAGAATGTCAGCCCGAAGTACCAAAGGGTTTGGCAGACCTAGGCTGACTTGAGTCTCCTTCTGATAGAAGGAACAAAATAGGCGGGGAACCTTCCTAAGAAGAGGGGGTGCAAGCAGTAGACACAGATATAGTTGAGAATAGGGCATGCATGAGGCTCTGCATAGATCAGAAGACAACGGACAAGAGGGGGCGAGGCTCTCCAACTGAGAAATTGGTAGAAAACACGACCTGAAGTAGAGGACCGTGAACTTGAACCTGAGAAAGCATCTGACAAACCTCGCAGTGTTCCTATGACAGAGAGAGGGTCTCTGAGAAATGACATGAATTCCCTAGTGATATCATGGCTTGGAATGAGGGTGGCCAGAGTGATAAGAGTGAATTACTCTGAGCCTATGGTTGGGTGGAAAGGTGCACACCCATAGTCAGTGAGTTGGTTGCAACATGTAACAGATAAGTATACTCATACCTTGTGGAATTTGAGTTGTAACTGTGAAATAAAATTGGATACCATGTGAATGTTTAGAGATGTGCATGTTTTCTTGATGGTTGAACTGTGTTCCTTTACCTTTGGCTTGAATGTGTTGGTTTGAACACGTAAATGCTCAAGCTTTGTAGTGGCTCAAGTTAAAAAAAATGAACCGTGAGTCCGTCAACTTTGGGAATAGTTTCACGTGTGCGTGTTTACACTTCCAGTTATTCCGGGCCTCCTTGAATACAAGAGTTTGTTAGGCTCAAGAGAGGTAGCACGAAGGTGCACATATCCTACACCAGCTACATAGGAGTAGAGAACTCTCTAAGTTCTAACCTTCAAAAGAAACACAAGGATCATCCCCTCATTTCATTTTAGGTACTTGTAAGCTTAGGAGGTATAATGCTCTTAGAGTGTAGACAAGGGGGCACATTCCCTAGACCTTTCATCTGTGTGACCGAGGGCTCATGCTCACGGCCTTAGAAATTCCCTCACTGAGAACTAAGTGTGTGTAGCCCCTGAAAATATCTGGAGGACCCATATGACCAGGGTCTGGAAACCCTGCCCTAGTATGAAAGAAGCTAGCTCTTAATGGATTTGGAACTCTGGGAGTTCGGAGCTCTAGGATGTCACAAATTAACTAGATCTTGGCCAATAGTTATGAGCGTAGCCCTTGGGGCTTGAAAAAACTCCTGAAGGCCAAATTTATGAAGTATCAGGGACCGTCGATCCTAGATCTTTCAAGATCCTTCTCAACCATTGAACTGGGAGTCCGTGCAGGACCCCTCTTTAACGTATGTCAACCAGGAAACGTCATATGTTCAACTTGCATCATTGTTTCCCCTGCCATTTTTCATGGATTAAGTGTATTCAGGAGACAAGTAATTCGGGAGATCTAGGTGATTGATGTGTGAAGGTAATGAAGTCCTGAAGCCTGGAGTGGGTTTGAGCTGCCAGATGAGAGGCAACATGGTAGGATATCCCGTGGTCCGAGAGCTCAACACATTGGAGGGAATGTGAAGAAAGTTGTTGTGGAGCCAAAACTTCTGGAGCTACAAAGTTCGAAGTAAATCTTGACCGTTGCCTCAAGTGACACCTGTCGCCAGATCTTATAATCTAGAGACTTGACACTCCAGGGGATTTGGGGTGTGACACCTCAAAAACTCTCGAATGCTGAATCGGTGAAGTGATGTGATTCGTAGATCGAGGGGTCTACGTGGACATATATTGACTGTGAGATCATAGGAAAGTTATAAGGTTGTGTTAGAGGTTGACGTGGCTCATTTATGTCACCCAGGGTGATGTGGACCCATGATTGAGGTGCCACATGTCACTTGGACAGAGTTGTTTTGTAGACCCCTTGGCCCATTAGAACGTGACATGTGTCACCCCTTGACGGGGGCACGTGTTACCCCTAGTCCTCACCGCATGTCAGTCCCTGGGATGTGTCTGTCGGACCACGTGATTGGTGAAGTACAGGGACTTCGAGAGTTTAGAAATTTGGGACTCTGAAAGACCCGGGGTGTAGTGTCATAGAAAGGCCCAAGGGTCAGAGCCACATGGAGCGATTTTGGGACTTCGGAAGTCTGAGACTCTGTGAATTCGGAGGATTTGGAATAGGGTGGTGCAAAAAGGCCTGAAGGCCGGAGCCATGTGGCAAGCCCACGAGACTCCACGACTCCATAGGATTTGGAATAGGGTGGTGCAGAAAGGCCCGAAGTTCGGAGCCACGTGGCAAGCCCACGAGACTTCAGAAGAAAAGTACTCCGAGAGATTTGGGTCGTTAAACCATGCACACCTAAAAGCATCGAACACCAAATTTTTACCTTAGACATGTGCATTCCTAAGGATAAGGATCCACCGTCGATTAATGGTGGATGGATCTTCGCCACAGATCTAGGAGCACAAGGAGATTTGGGATATTAGAGAACTTGGGGTGATATGAATGAGTCAGATCCAAGTAGGCGCCACATGGCCCATAGCTATTAACCCCTAAAAAACTTTGGAAGGGAAAATCTCCCAATCCCAAGCTCGGATTCGAGCATGGCAACAGTGGTTGGAAAGATCTTGGTGAGTAGAACATGATAGAGATCCCAGAAAAAGGATTTGATTAATTAAGGAAAACGAAAATTTGAGACCCCAACCCTTAAAATTACTTTTAAGGGGTTGGGTGTGTTACAAAGTGGTATCAAAGCATGGAAACAACACTTTGCCTACTTGGGCTCATGAAAGAGTGGAGTGATTTTTTCTTTCTTAGAAAACTTTAAAGGAGAGGGCACCTTGCCCTACCCTACCCAACAAGGCATGATTCATACATAGGCGTGGATGGGCCAGAGACCAGTCATAGGACTGGTACACCAAGGTTAAGATGAGACTGTTGAAAGGTAATTCTACCTTTGGAATATTGTTTATTATCTGCATTAACCCTTTGAGGAGAAGGACTACAGATTGAAACTATGATTTGGGAATTCCTACTAAATGTTAGTAGAGGAATTATATTATCCCTTTGTCAAAGTGATAACTACTCTTACAAGAGTAGGGATATCCTGATCAACATTAATGGTAATACTCGAATGTGATTGGCAGAGGTGGAAACAATTCTATTATGAAGCTGCATGAGCCATACAAGGGACGAGAACTGAGTTTTTATGTTATAGTGTAACATTGTCTATCTGCTAGGGAAGGCAATGTCTCTTGCAAATCAAGATAGCTAATTATATGAGGATTAAGATCCTCATGAAGAATTCTGTCATGGTTAAGGAAATTTGGTAAGGACTGGTAGAATCCTTAGCAGTTATAATTATTTCCTTATTAAATGACTAAACCCTAAGTATATAACTCCTCATGACCAGAGGACTGATGAAAATGTGTAGGGTGAGTTTACTTGACCTATAATGGTTGAAAACGAAAGCAGGGATAATTTATTTAAGAAAGATAAAGAGGAGTCCTTTGGGACTGTTGCAAATTCCCCTAAAGGGAAAAGTGAAATGGGTATACAAGCCAGATTATGAGCTCACCGATGTACAAAATTTGTATTGGTATGAGTATTGTCCAGGCATGAAAATGCAAGATGAGAACATGTTGTAATGCATACGATAATGGTTGCATGAATGTGACATGCAAATAGGCTCAATTAAACCTGTTCTTGGTTGTAGTGTAAGACCTGTTGCTGGTTAGCATTGGGTCCATAATGACCTGATGAAAGTAGGGGAGTAACAACATGAACGAAATATAGATAGATGAATGAGGTAAAAAGGAGCAAGAGATGCACCTGCATATATAAAAATACGGGTATACATGCTTGCAAGAGTAATATGACTACAAGCTCAATATTGAGTGTCCCTATGAGGCTTGTCATAAGGATGTAAACAATATCCTTGGAAGGATGATCTGGAAGTCTGATATGTCCATGTCTATGTATGACATGGGAGAGGTGCAATAAATGATCTTTCATGATGAATGTTTGGGATGCCTGTGTATATGCTTGAGTGCATGGATTTAATGCATTGTGAAGCTTCGTGATATGAAGCCTAATATTAATATCAATTAGGTATGAATGATATTAAATGTGAAAGTGATTCACATGTATGATGTAAGAGTATAGGTATACTAAAGGCATGAGGTGACTGCCTAAATGAGTGAAATGTGAGGCAAACATTGCACTTGCCAAGATTGAATGAATAACATGGATGCATGGTTGAATCCATTATGAAGAGTCATGAAAGTTTTTTTTTGAATGATATCTTAAGGGGAATGTGCTCCATTCCCCTATGAAAGGCTAGTATAAATAGATGAAAGAGTAAATGAGCAAGGATGCTCTGTTGTCCTGATAAGAGGAAATGATTATGCTTTGAGAATCACATGAGAATGATTGAGAACAATCATGAGTTGACTAATTTTAAAGTAGGGATATACGTGGGCCATGAAATATACCTATGGAAGCTACACACAGGCTTGTAATTATGCGTATGGTTAAATACATCATATATTTAAGTTAACAAAAAACAAAATATGCGTGGATACATAATTTGGATGCATGACAAAGATGCACATCTATATTGCCTATGGAATATTTGGCACCCAACTGAAGCTAACTCAAGGTTGAGGCTATTACAGATAATGAAGGATATGCCATAAGGAAGTTGCATGCTGAAGGATTTCCTTGTGGAGGATTTGTGTGAAGACTTTGTCAGGATAACATAGTCACAACCTTAATGAATACTGAAAATTAAGCAGTGAGCTACAAGATTATATATATATATGTGTGTGTGTGTGTGTGTGTGTGTGTGTGTGTGTGTAAGAATCCTGGATTACATTTTGAAAACATCATGTGCTGAATAGAAGACTAATAAATGAATATTTCCCATTATGATAAATGAATGGTAATGTGCCGTGTGTACCTCAAAGAGGAAGTAGTATAAATCTATGCATATAGCTGAGACTGTGCAAGTGTAGGTGCATCATTGTGATTGCAGGTGTAGGGTTTTGTGTTGTAGAACTAAGAAGTAGAACTTAGGTAAGGAATCTGATACAATCCTACCTTTTAAACGAGATCATAGAATGGCATCCCAATGATCATTGATCACAAGTAGGATCTATGATCCTACTGTAATACCCCAAGGTCAAGCCCTAGTTGTAATTATGAATGTAATGATGTTTATAGGCTGGTGAGTCAACTATTATAAGCTGGTAGGATTATGTGTGTATTAGGCTCGAGAGCCTAGAGGCTTAGGCCAATGGGCCTGATTTTGTATATGTAATTATGTAGATTATTAATAGAAATACATTGCTGCGTGTAGACCAACCATGAAGAAAGAGTTATGGGGGACTAAGCTCCACTAGGTTGGGTAAGGGAAGGGGGATGAGAGGCTAGAATGAGGGGCTAAGCTTAAGAGCTTCAGTCCAATATAATACTATATTATTATTCTAAATGTTGTGAGTGGGATATGAATATATCCTAAGTTCCTTTCGAAAGAGGGTACGACTTCCAAATGGAGAGGAACGCTCTTCATGTGTGCCATGTGTCAGCTCAGGCACATGCAATATAAGTGAGAATTCATACTTTTTTGGGGGTCTTCTCTTGGCCATTTTTGCACCAGCGCACCCATCAAGCACAGAGTACCCTGGTACGCCTTGTTGAATTCCGGAACCACACCGAACCTCTGCAACATAACTGAATTGACAACCCTTCTACACCTATGACCTCGGGGCTGTCCTGCGCTTGTCTTGTCAGTACCATTCCCCATGCCCAATTTTTGATGCTTCAATCACCATGCTCATATGTTAATGAGTGGGAGTGAAGAAGCGGGTTTTCAGGCTCATGAATAGAAGAATCAGGTTCTCAAGCCTGTGAGCAACTCTCTCTAGGTAAGAGAGTGTGATGAGGAAGTGAGTTTTCTTGGAGGGAGTCCAGTAGCATCTACATAAATATGAGAATATTGATCTGACCTGTTGTTGAATCCCCGGAAAAGGAGGTGAAGCAACCGATGGATTGTTGGACATTGAAGGTGTATACTCATGGGGTGGGACACACATGTGAGGAATGAGAGTTTGTGAGCTGTGGGCGTAAGTGACTCCTTAGAGGAAATCCTTCCTGATGTACTGTGCAACTTCTTGTTGTCCCTGCCTAGCCTAGGAATCTCTTGCCCGATGGAGTTTAGTCCCATCTCGGGGGTGACCCATTGCTGAGAGAGATGAGTAACATGGTCTAAGGTTGGGAGGTTTGTGGAAGGTCTGCATGCAGTTTGTGTACTTCAATAAAGAGATAAGTATCTTTTTTGTGCATAATTTCTTAATGATGTATTTGAGTGCATGTGTGTGATTCTTGTAATATTATCATGTGTTTCATTGCATGCATGTTTCCATAATATTTATTTTATTTTCTGTGAAGTTTTATATGGGGATATTTCCACAAATGAAGTCTGTCTCAGTTTCCCGACCAGTTGGTGGCTTGGGGCATTATAGAGTGATATCACAACCGAGAATTAAAATATACAGTCGTTAGGTAGCGTTGCCGGCTTATTTGTAGTGGGTGGGGACATTACAAGTTGGTATCAGAGCCATGGTTTCGACATTGAGCCTGGATGGGCCATGTTAGTGGTTAACGAAACAAAGTTTTTAGAGTAAATTTTTGTCGAGAGGGACAAATTATGAACCTCAGAGCATCCCTAGGTGCCAAGAAAATACTTGGGACTGTGTTTAGAAGCTCATAAGGTATAATGACTTATGAAATGGAAACAAAGAAAGAAGCCACAACCATTGTTGTGTTGGGCCACGAGGTTTGAAATTGGGCCATAGGATTTGTTCGGAGAAGGAGGATCCTTCACAACCATCAGATCTGGAGAAAGGTGTATGAGGATTAACCCCTAAGTACTTTGGACTTCATGACTTCGATGAAGTTTATGTGTGATAGAGTAGAAAGGGTCGAAGCCCGAAGTTACAAATTCCTGGAGTGGATCTACACTGTAGATACGGGGAGAAGTGCTTGACGGTTGGTTTTGGCCGAAGATAGATTGGAGCCGTTAGATCAAGTCAAGAGAAAGAAGGTAAGGCATAGTGATGAAAGACAGATCTTGGCCGTCAGATTTGCACATGGATTATTGTGAGCCATAGATCTCACAGTAGTTTGGAAGTTTGACACGTTGGGAGAAATGGAGTGTACTAGAGTGTAAAAAATCCAGAAGACCTGAAGTCCAGAGTTAATCCAGATCGTTCATCAAAAGGGACACGTGTCGACAAATTTGAGTGTTTGGGAATTCAACATTCGAGAGAAACAACGTGTGATGAAGTGAAAACTCTCGAAGTCCCGAAGTTTGGAGTTAATCTGAACCCCTCATCAAAAGGGACATGTGTCAGCATATTTGATTGTTCAGGAATTCAACATTCGGGAGAAAAAAAGTGTTCAGAGGTGGAAACTCGTGAAGTTCCAAAGTCCAGAGTTAATCTGGATAGTTCGTCGAAAGGTGACGTGTGTCAAAAGATCATCCAGTTCGGGAGTTCGACATTTAGGAGAATTAGAATGTACTAGTGTGGAATCTCCCGAAGACTTGAAGCCTAAAGTTCCGATGCTGAAGAATAGAAGTGGCGTGGCATGATGACGTTTCTAGTGGTGACATGGAGCTTTCCTATACATGCCATGTGCCACCACCTTAATTGTTGACAGCTGTAACATGTGGACCTTGAAAGATAAAGTAGTTCAAAAGTTCGAAGTTCGGGATATTTGAGGAATGCAAGTGTTAAACCGAAGCCCAAATCCCGAAGTCCTAAAGTGATGTGATCTACTGACGTCACCAGGGATGATGTGGACACATGGGATGTGTGCCACTTTTTAGTGATTTAAGAACCTTTGGAGGGTAGAAATGCGAGTTAGCAGGTGACACGTGTCACTCTTCATAATGGGCCACGTGTCCACTTCTAGTATTTCACCACGTGGAACTCTTCTTGAGCATGGTTAGTGGGGCCCCTGATGGTTGCAGGGGAGATGTGGCGCCAGATCCTGAATTTCAGAGACTTGACACTCCAGAAGAAATGGTTCATGAGTTAGTGTGAGGAACAAATCCTCGAAGTCCTGTAGCACTGAAGTGACGTGACGTGATAACGTCACCGGGGGTGACATGGAAGTATTTAGAGATTCACAGTTCAGGATTTTTGGGGTGTGTAGATGTGAAATCCTCCAAAGTCCCGGAACCCCAAAGCCCCGAAGTCCTGGAACCCTGAAGCTCCAAAGTCTCGAAGACCTGAAGCCCGAAACATAGAAGGACAGAATTAATATCGACCGTTGATCAGGAAATGACACTTGGCAATAGATGTAATAGTTTAGAGACTTGGCACTCTAGAAGGATTGAGGGTATGGATAGTACGAAACTCCCAAATCCCAAAGTTCCATAGTAAATAACAGTTTTTGGATATTGGGAAGTCGTGGATCATTGATCCACCCCACTTCGAGAGCTCAGCAATGCAACACTCCGAGATTTTTGTTGTGATGTGCTTTGGAAACCACCGAATCCCAGAGTCCTAGAGTTCCTATCCACCATAGATATTAACAGAAGATGTGGACCATAGATCCATTGCCCTCCATGAATTCACCAGTTCAATGTTCTGTGAAGTTGTGAGGTGTGGAAAGGGAAACCTCCGAAGTGTAAATTCTAACCTTGTACAATGTCTACTGTAAACAGATATTCAAAAAAGAATAGAAAAGATACAATGGCAAATGCAAACATTACACAAAGATTTTTCCCCTGGAAACCCAAACCGGGAAAACCAACATATATTATATTCATACATTGTGTTACATTCTTTACAATACAATATACATATAGGATCCAGCGACATCCAAAACCCTAACCCAATGACCTGGATTAATCCAAAACCCTAATTCCTTAACCAAAAATAGGAAACGATCGACAAAAAACCATGTGCCAAAAAACCACCTAAATATCATGTGGTCTCGGAAATATGTCGTCCCTGTGCGAATTTTTTTTTTGGGGGAGCTGCCCCCG
>ML787735.1:154629-176595 GCA_009831015.1 Picea engelmannii
AGCGTGTCCCCATGGGGAGCACCAGTCCTGTTTTTGAAAAAGAAGGATGGCACCCTTAGACTGTGTATAGATTATAGACAACTCAATAAAGTAACCATAAAGAACAAGTACCCCTTGCCCAGGATCGATGATCTATTCGATCAATTGGGAGGTGCGTCTATTTTTTCAAATATTGACCTGAGGTCAGGATACCATCAAGTCTGAATCAAGGGTGAAGACATCCATAAAACCTCTTTCTGGACACGGTATGGCCACTATGAGTTTGTGGTACTGCCATTTGGGTTAACCAATGCCCCTGCCACTTTCATGTCCTTAATGAACAATGTACTCAGTAAATATTTAGATAAATTTGTACTAGTTTTTATTGATGACATATTAATCTACTCTAAGAATAGAGAATAACATGAAGAGCATATTAGACTTGTGTTGCAAGTGCTAAGAGAGCATCAACTCTATGCTAAATTCAACAAATGTGACTTCTTTCCTTTCAGAAGCAAATACATTACTTGGGACATGTTCTGTCTGAGGAAGGGGTAGCAGTAGATCATGACAAGATCAGATCTATCATGGAATGCCCTACCCCAAAGGATGTTTGAGACATCAGATCCTTTATGGGATTAGCAGGATACTATAAGAGATTTATAAAAGGATTCTCCAAGATTGGTTGTCCAATCACTGCCCTCTAGAAGAAGGGGAAAAAATTCCCGTGGACACAGAAATGTGAAGAAAGATTCCAAACCCTGAAACATCTACTGACCCATGCACCCATGTTGAAAATCGTTGACCCAGAAGCTGACTTCCTTGTGTGCACAGATGCCTGTAAGGAAGGGCTCAGAGGAGTCCTTATGCAGAAAGGAAGTGTGATCTGCTATGAATGCCGAAAATTGAACAAACATGAAGTCAACTATGTGACTCATGATCTAGAACTGGTTGCCATAGTGCATGCCTTGAAAATGTGGAGGCATTACCTCTTGGGAAGAAAATTTGTACTTATGATAGATCGCTATGGATTGCGATATTTGTTTTAGCAACCAAAGGTCAATGCCAGACAAGCTTGATGGATGGCCCTCCTTAGCGAATTTGATTTTGAAATCAAACACATTAAAGGGAAAGAAAATAGGGTGCCCAATGCCCTTAGCAGAAGCATGAGAACAATTCACCTGGCAACGGTGAATACCTGGGAGACAGACGCCAAGAACAAAATAAAAAATGCATAAGAGACATATCCCTTCGTTCAGACTGTGACCTTGTACCTACAACAAGAACCCGCTGGAGTAAAATATGAAGGCTACCAGATGACCGAAGGAGGTCTTCTCACTTACAGAGATAGACTATACATTCCAAATTGTGACGACTTGAAGAGGTTCATACTGTATGAACTACATAAAAGACCCTATTCTGGTCATCCAGGATACCAAAAAATGATCACTGCCACCAGGAGACAATTTTATTGGCCTGGAATGAAGAAAGACATAGCCGAGTACTTAGCTAAATGCATAGAGTGCCAACAGGTTAAAGAAGAACATCAACACCCAACAGGATTATTGCAACCTTTACCCATCCCAGAATGGAAATGGGAAACCATCTCCATGGATTTTATCACTGGATTGCCAACTTCAACCAAACAGAATGACGCCATTATGGTAGTGGTGGATAAACTGAGAAAGTCTACTCATTTCATCCCTGTCAAATCGACCTGCAAGGTGATAGATATCACCCAGGTATTCATGAAAGAGGTATTCAGACTACACGGTATGTCGAAAGAGATAGTGTCTGACAGAGACACAAAATTTACTTCCAATTTTTGGAAATCACTGATGGCTAGTTTAGAAACCAAATTGTTGTTTAGCACCGCCTATCACCCTCAAACCGACGTACAGACAGAAAGAGTGAACCAAATATTAGAGGATATGTTAAGGATGCATGTAATGGATCAACCCAGGAAATGGGAAGACTACCTGCCATTGGTAGAATTCGACTACAACAACGGCTACCAAGAATATTTAAAGATGAGTCCCTTCGAGGTCCTCTATGGTAGGCCATGTAATACCCCAGTCAGCTGGAGTAATCTTGTAAACAATATTTCTATTGGACCTGATATGTTGAAAGAAATGGAACAACAAGTGACTCAGATAAAACAAAATCTGAAGGTCGCTCAGAACCGACATAAAAGTTATGCCGACCAAAAGAGAACTCCAAGAGAGTTCAAAATGGGAGACCATGTATATCTCAGAATTAAGCCTAGAAGGAGTTCCCTAAAAATGGGAGCTTGTGACAAGTTGGCACCCCGGTATTGTGGACCCTTTGAGGTTCTAGATAGAGTGGGACATGTAGCCTATTGGCTAGCACTTCCTCCCACAATAAAAGCACATAATGTTTTCCATGTTTCATTACTGAAGAAATAAGTACATGATGCTAATCATATAATTGACTGGTCTGTGATCCAGGTGGAACCAGAGGGAGAATTTCAACTAGAACCCCAATGCATATTAGACAGAAAGGAAACCCCGCTCCAGAACCAAACCATTGCACAGATCAAGGTGCAGTGGAAACATTTTGGCCCAGATGAGGCTACATGGGAAATGGAGGATGCCATGAAACATGCATATCCGATTTTGTTTGCATCCGAACATGCATGACATGTTGAAAGATAGAACATCGAGGATGATATTCCTTTAAGGGGGAGGGAATTGTAACACCCTGTTTCCCCCAGTTTGTAAAAATAACTGGACTGGCCAAGAACTGTGGCAAACTCAAAAATGTGAATATGTGATGTGAATGGACCTTGTGGAAAAGGCCGATGAATGTGAATAATATTATGAATTTATATTGCAGGACTGCTGAGAGGGGATATGCTGAAAAATAGACCACGATGGCTATAGAAAGGTGTTGGAAGGCACCTGGAAAGGTGGTGTTAACTTCCACCAAAAATCAATACCGTATTTGGACTCCACTGGCCCGGAGAACCAAAAGCGGCTTGCTGGCCCCGAATTAAATGTCTCACAGGCTGGTTGGTGGATGGCTCCTCAGGAGTTACTGAGGGATGGGGAGGTGAACCGCCCATCCGTAGAGCCATTAGGCCTAACCAGCGCAAGGGAAATCATGCCACACACAACCTCGCAAGAGGATAAGGCATGGGGGGAGAAGCGATTGGGGGCAGACGTGAGGGGAGAAAGAGAACTCTAGCTACATGCAGAGTGGGTGATAGTAGAGAGGAAGGAGAGTAACCTTCGCTCCTGGTCACTGGAAAACAGAGACGTAGTCTCACAGCATCGTGGTCTCAGCTCGGGGGTGGCTAGTGGTAAATCCACTGGGAGTCGTTGAGCCTATGGTTGGGTGGAAACGAGCACCACTCTTAGCAGTTGCACTCACTTTTGGTGTTATTTCTGATAATTGTTTTACATATTGCATCTTGAAATTCATATGTTGACATATATGCTCATAAACTGTGAAATTGTAAACGATTACAGTATAAGAATGTCTGTGCAGTGTTTTGATAAAAAATGGTAGATGTATGCTTATAACTGAAAAACCACGCATGGCTTATGTTGATAAATGAATTTAATTATGCACAAGTTGAACCAAGTCAGACTTTCAATCTGTTCTCGGGAATTTGTTTCCCCTTATCTGTCTCCAAGAATGCCCTGGAATAAATCTCTTCACAGAGATTCCCCCCTTGGAAAGGTTTACCAAGAACCTGGAAAAAGGACTTGAATGTGCAAGTCTTAACAACCCTGTACAAGGAGGAATGACCCTCTTAAAATCCTGAAGTAGCAGCATAGGGATAAGTATCGATCGACGAAGGATATCCCATCGAAATATCCATGGTCATTCATGACCGTTAGATTGACAAAATAAACAAGGGCGTTACATACCTTGCCCCTTTTCCTCTATCTTCGTGAATAGCGAGGAAATCGGGATCGTAGATCCCCAAGGTCCAGGAGAACATCTGGACCGTTGATTTTTCCATGTCCAGGAAGTCGTGGGAGAATGCACAAGTTCGGAACCTTCCTGAGCCGTCAGATCTCGGCTGGAAAAATCGACAGTCGTTGGATCTGTTAAGAGATGCATGAGGGTTAAGCCCTCGTGAACAAGGGAGAAAGTCCCGAGAGAGGAGTCGGTATCGGGGATTCAAAATTTAGGATTCCGGGAGTCCTGATGACAAGGGATCGGGACACTCCATGGAGAAAGTCCCGATATAGATCTAGACCGTCCATCCATGAAGGAAACGTGGCGGAGATCGAGAGTCCATCTGTATTTCGGATACCGGGGATTCGAGTTGACAAAGCATTTGTGTCACTGGGGGTCGCAAGTCGGGAAATCGTGAAACAACGAGGACCGTTCATCTAAGGGAGGACACGTGGATGATAATTCCTCGACCCCTCTGCGCCTTTGCAAGCAATGCACGAACAGGATCCCTTCGGAGGATCCCAGGGTTTGTAATGACCGTATGATTTAAGAAAGAGACGCATGCATTAATGCCACGACCCCCTTTTCCCTTGCAAGTGATGAAGGAATCGGGACCATAGACCCCATGGTCCATGGAAGTACCTGGACCATCCATCTATAGACCACACGTGGCCACTGGTAAGTGCTTCGACGTTTCAGCACCTGGGAAACAAGAGGGCAAAGAACCCTTGTCTTCATGAGTCGTAAAATTTCGATCACTGAAGCCTCGAAATGGCGTGAGGTGTGATTAAGATTGAGAAAAGCCGGTATTTGAACGTGACCGTTGATCATCCCAAAAAGACCATGACCGTCGATCTTGGTTGAGGGTCGCCACCGTCCATCTATAGAGCACACGTGGCTGCCGGTCGATGTTTCGGATTTTTGGCATCCGGGGAACGAAAAGGCAGGAAACCTTGCCTTCGCGAGTCACGAAATCCCGATACCCGAAATCCCATGGACCATTGGATCCACGCTCCTAAGAGCCGTCGATCTCTTACACGACTTTCCATATCAAAATTCAGATATTTGAATGACGAAGAGTCTTGGAGTCGATGCATTTCGAAATCCCGAGTACTGAAACCCCGAAAAGATCCATACCGTTGGATCAGGGAAGGCTTACGACCATCGATATCCCTTTGGAGGGAAACTTTGGAGACCTCGAAAGTTTCAGGGATTTGAATGGGGGAAGGTATAAGTCATATATAGTGATTCCATGAATCGCGAAAATTCGATAAGATCTTGGCTAGCTTAAGCGCGTGGACACAGTATAGGGTCACGTAGACAAGACCGCAAGAGAGAAACTTGCCCCTCGCTAGCCCCGTCGGGTTTCGACATTTCGCTGTTTCAAGCTTCGGGGTTTGCAGAGTCGAGAGACTTGACAATCTGGTAGGACCGAGTCACGAAGTGCGAAAATACACCATGCTGATTCGGCCCATAGTCATGAACTACAATCATATGGAGATGGAAAAAGGAAAGAGCTAGCCTGCGCTAAGCCCCGTAGGACTTCGGGGATTCTGATTGTTGAGAAATCAACGAAAAAGTTTGATTTGCATAGTGGGTATGTAACAATTATGTGTGTATTAGGTTAGAGATCCTAGAGGCTAAGGTCAGTGGGCCTAATTTTGTATATGTAATTATGCATATTATTAATAAAAATACATCGCTGTGTGTAGACTAACCACGAAGAAATAGTTATGGGGGACTAAGCTCCACTAGGTTGGGTAAGGGAATGTGGATGAGAGGCTGGAATGAGGGGCTAAGATTAAGAGATTACGTCTAATAGAATAATATATTATTATTCTAAATGTTGTGAGTGGGATATGAATATATCCTAAGTTCCTTTGGAAAGAGGGTACGACTTCCAAATGGAGAGGAATGTGCTTCATGAGCACCATGTGTCAACTTAGGCACATGCAATATAAGTGAGAATTCATACTGTTTTGCGGGTCTTCTCTTGGCCATTTTTTCACCAGCGCACCCAACAAGCACCGAGTACCCTAGTCTACCTTGTTGAATTCTTTAACCACACCAAACCTCTATAATAGAACTGAATTGACACCCGAGATACACCTGTTCCCTTAGGGGTTGCCTGCACTTTTCCCGTTAGTACCATTCCCCTCACCCAATTTCTAATGTTTTCATCACCATGCTCATGTTTTGAGGAGCGTGAGTGAAGAAGTGGGTTGTCAGGACTGTGAATAGAAGAAGCAGGTTGTCAGGCCTGTGGGAAACTCTCTCCAAGTGAGAGAGTGTGCTGAGGAAGTGAGTTCTCTTGGAGGGATTCCAATAGCAGCTACAAAGCTCTGAGATTTCCTGATCCGACCTATTGCTAAAGCCCCAGAAAAGGAGGTGAAGCAATCGATGTAATTTTGGACAGTGAAGGTGTATACTTCTGGGGTGGGACAAGCATGTGGGGAATGAGAGTCTGTGAGCTGTGGGTGTAAGTGACTCCTTGGAGGAAATCCTTCCTGCTGTACTGTGCAACTTTGTGTTGTCCCTGCCTAGCCTAGGAATCCATTTCCCGGTGGAGTTTAGTCCCAACGCGGTGGTGAGCCACTGCTGAGAGTGATGACCAACATGGTCTAAGGTTGGGAGGTTCGTGGAAGGTATGCATGCAATTGGTGTAATTCAATAAAGTGATACATATCTTTTCTGTGCATAATTTATTAATGATGTATTTGAGCGCATGTATGTGATTCTTGTAATATTATCATAAGTTTCACTGCATGTATGTCTCCATATTATTTCTTTCATTTCATGTGAAGTTTTATATGTGACTATTTCCGTAAGAAAATTCCGTCTTAGTGGCATTACCCGACCGATTGGTGGATGGGGGCATTACAGAGTGGTATCAGAGTCGAGAATGAAAAGATACAGTCGTTAGGTAGCGTTGTTGGCCTGTTTGTGGTGGTTGGAGACATTACACCTACAAACATGATTTAGCGATCACAAGGAGAGCTACAACAACCTTGTGATCATTCCATAAGTGGATGAGGACTGTTAGATCAAACCCACGTAAGGAAGACACAACATCTATTATAATCTTCCATCTAGGAGTGTTGTGTATATTTTAACCTTGTACAATATCTACTGCAAACAGATATTCAGTAAAAGAACATAAAATATACAATGACAAATACAAACATTACACAGATATTTTTCCCTTGGAAACCCAAACTGGGAAAACCAACATATTCTATATTCATTCATAAGCCAACGAAATCCAAAACCCTAATCCAATGACCTTTATTAGTTCACAACCCTAATTCCTTAACTAGAAATAGAAAACCATCGGCAAAAACCATGTACCGAAAAACCACCTAAATATATGACACGTTTCTCGAGGCAATTTTTTTTTCCTCGTTGAAAGAATATAACACATACCCAACATTAACCCACTTGTTGTTTTCTTTGCATATAGGGGGATATAGGTTTACATAGTCAACAATCCAGGGCAACAATGCCCATGGATCCTCTACACCAAGAGAACTTCTCAGTGCTCATAGATTTTGTTAATGAATCTGCAACATTCTTCAAAGTGTCCACCTTCATCAACAATACTTTCTTTTCTTCAACCATGTCTCTCACAAATTGATATTGAATATCAATATGCTTTGTCTTTGAATGATGAGCTGGGTTCTTCGCCAAATTTTTTTCACTTTGATTGTCACAATCTTTCCTTACAACTTGTTGTACCAACCCAATACCTGAACACAATATTTGTAACCATACTGCTTCCTTACTTGAATGAGTGGCTGCCACGTATTCAACTTATGTAGTTGAAAGTGCCACTACAACCTGTCTTTTTCTCATCCAAATTATTGCTCCTCCAAACAGGTTAAACACATACCCACTTGTAGATCTCCTACAATCCAGATCTCCAACCCAGTCTGCATCCACAAAGCCATGTATATGCACCACTCTGTCCAATCCCGGTCTTCCTTCGTAGCACAATCCATAGCTAGCAGTGCCACGCAAATACCTGAAAACCCTTTTTACTGCTGTCCAATTCTCCTTCCCTGGTTTTGACATATACTTGCTCAAAACTCCCACTGCATATGCAATTTCCATTCTAGTACATACCATTGCATACATCAAACTTCCAACTCCACTCGCATATGGAACACGAGACATGTCCTCTTGATGTGTCTTGGGACACTGATCCACATATAACTTTACACCAACAGGAATAGGAACCTTGACCGGTTTACATTCCTGCATATTAAATTTTTGCAATATTGTCTTGACATATTTTCTCTGATTTAACCAGAGTTTCCTCCTTTTCCGATCTCTTTTAATTTCCATGCCTAAAATGAAATTTGAAGCACCGAGATCCTTCATGTCAAATTTACAGGACAATTGAGTTTGCACATCCTGGATAATCTCCTTGTTGTTTCCTATCAACAACATGTCATCCACATACAATACCAAATAAATAAAATGATCACCAATTAATTTAAAATACACACAATGATCCTCTTTGCTTCTTGTGAAGCCAAGTCCCAACATATAAGTATCAAATTTTTGATACCACATCCTTGGTGATTGTTTTAAACCATACAGGGACTTTTTCAGCTTGCATACCAACTCCTTATTTCCCTTCACAACATAACCTTCTGGTTGCTTCATATAGATTTCTTCTTCCAGATCCCCATGTAGGAATGTTTTCTTCACATCCATTTGTTCTATTTCAAAATCAAATGAAGTAGCAACAGATAACATAAATCTTATGGAGGTTAACTTGGCAACAGGAGAAAAAATATCATCAAAATCAATTCCCTCAACCTGGGAATAACCCTTTGCTACTAACCGAGCTTTGTATTTCTCCACTTTTCCTTCTGCATTCAACGTCTTTTTAAATACCCATTTTCTGCCAATGGGATTTCTTCCAGTTGGCAACTCCACTAGATCCCAAGTCTCATTCTTATCCAAAGATGCCATTTCTTCATTCATGGCCCTTTTCCAGATATTTTCATCCTCTAAATCCACTGCCTTCCTAACAGTTCTAAGATCATCATCAGTAATAGACAAAGAAAAATGTTAATGGAAATTAGATGGAGTATACCTTTTTGGTAGCCTTCTTTCTCGAACTGATCTCCTCAATACTGGAGTATGAGGATCTACTTCTTCTGATTCTCATTCTTCTGTAGAGTCTGACTTATCATCTTTTAAATCAAACTCTATTTTCTCTGGTTCTTCCTTACTTGGTAGGTCTTCCTGTTTAACAACATCCTTCATTTCTCTAAATACCACATCTCGTCTATACACTACCTTCTTAGTTTCTGGGTTCCAATGCT
This sequence comes from Picea engelmannii, assembly GCA_009831015.1. Taxonomy (NCBI): domain Eukaryota; kingdom Viridiplantae; phylum Streptophyta; class Pinopsida; order Pinales; family Pinaceae; genus Picea; species Picea engelmannii. The sequence goes on from ML787735.1 coordinate 163,875, forward strand.
TATAACCTTTGAGACCATATTTGTATCCAATAAAGATACACTTTTCGGCCTTCTTATCTATCTTACTCCTATTTTCCTTTGGAACATGAACATATGCATCACAACCAAATACCTTGAGATGTGTGGGAGAAGATTCCTTACCAGTCCATACCTCTTGTGGAGTCTTTTCATCCAATGTTGATGAGGGTGATTTGTTGACCAGGTAACATGCAGTACCCACTGCCTCTGCCCATAATTCTTTCCCTAGCCCGACACCACTGAGAATGCACCTTGATTTTTCCATTAGTGTCCTATTCATCCTTTCTGCAACTCCATTCTACTGAGGTGTATATGGAGTAGTCTTCTGCCTTGCTATACCACACTTCTTACAAAATTATTCAAATTCATCCCCGCATAACTCTCCGCCATTATCTGTCCTTAGCATCTTAATTCTTTTCTCTGTTTGATTCTCAACAAGAGCCTTAAACTCTTTAAACTTGTCAAAGACTTCAGATTTCTTCCTGAGGAAATATATCCAAGTATTCCTTGAGAAGTCATCTATAAATGAGACATAGTACATAGATTTTCCCAATGATGGGAATGACACAGGTCCAAAAACATCACTGTGAACTAGCTGTAAGATTCCTTCTTCCCTTTTTGCACCAGAGGGGAATCTTACCCGATTCTGCTTCCCATATCGACAATGTTCACATAAATCAAAATCCAGATAGAAGTTAGACATACCTTGAACCATACCTTTATCATGTAGTAGTCGAAGACCCTTCTCTCTGATATGCCCTAGTCTTTGATGCCACAACATAACCTTTTCTCCAGAGACTATAGGAGTTCTTTCTTCTTCAACTCCAATATCAGGAACCATACAACTATTACGCCCATCACTAATAGTGCTTCCTTCCATCTTATACATAGTTCCAAACTGAACTCCTTTCAACAACACCATTGCTCCTCGAACCATCCTGCAGGTTTCCTTTTCAAATATTGTTTTTACCCCCACATCATCCATTTTGCTTACATAAATCAAATTTCTAGCCAAACCTGGGATGTGTAGAACACTAGGCAGTGTTCTAATGCTTCCATATATGAGCCTCAACTTGACTTTTCCTCGTCCTATGATTCTGGTTGTTGAATCATCACCTAAACAAACATTACCTCCATCATACCTTTCATATTTGCAGAACCACTCCTTGTGGGGATTCATATGAAAGGATGCCCCAGAGTCAACCAACCATGCCTCATGATATGCAATTGTGCTTGAAGAATCCAAGTACACATCCCCTCCTTCTTCCTTGGAGGTGTTTTTTTTTTGTAGAATGAGATTCTTCAGATTCCTTCTTTTTCTCAACCTTGGATCTACACTGTTTCTTGTAGTTCCCTTCTTTTCCACATCTCCAACATACCCTTACAAAATTTCTGGGGGATGTAGATCTACCCTTAGACTTAGATCTCCCACTTGAGAAATTAGATCTATTACTTTCCCGGGAATGTCCTCTTGCAAATAATGCATTTGTGCTTTGTCCTTCCATATTATTCCTTCTAATATCCTCTGACAACAAGGATGAGACCACTTCATAAAAATTCAAGGCAGTTGTATTACTACCTATGGCCAAAACCAGACTATCCCAGGAGTCTGGTAAAGAACACTGTAAACTAATACATTTATCTTCATCTAAAATTTTAATCTCAAAAGATACTAACTGACTTACCACAATATTGAAGGAGTTCAAATGATCTGCCACTGAGTCTCCATCTCTCATCCTCAGGTTATACAACTTCTTTCTCAGGAATAGTTTATTTACCAGGGACTTATACTGATACAACTTCCCCAAATTTTCCCATAAATCCTTGGCTATAGCATCCTCTAACACATTCAATAATACTGAATTAGAGAGACACATTCAGATTGTGATTTTTTCGTTCTGATCCAACTTTTTCCAGTCATCTGCTGAAGTTCTTGTAGGTGTAGTACCTAGATCTATTGCGATCCATTGATCTATGCCCACCAACAGATCTTCCATCTTGATTTTCCACAGCTCAAAACTTTTCCCATTAAACTTCTCGATCTCCATCTTCGAATTGCTTTCCATTTCTTTTCACCTAAAATATTAATACCACAAATCTCCCACTGTAACAAGGCTTATCACAATCCCGAGCCAAACCCTTGACAACAAAGGCATCCCCCTGAATCCAACAAAGCTCTGATACCAAATGTAGATTTTAACCTTGTACAATATCTACTGCAAACAGATATTCAGCAAAAGAACAGAAAATATACAATGACAAATACAAACATTACACAGAGATTTTTCCCCTGGAAACCCAAACTGGGAAAACCAACATATTCTATATTCATTCATATGTGTTACATTGTTTACAATACAATATACACATAGGAGCCTGCGACATCCGAAAACCTAATCCAATGACCTGGATTAGTTCACAACCCTAATTCCTTAATCGGAAATAGAAAACCATAGGGAAAAACCATGTGCCGAAAAACCACCTAAATATGTGACATGTTTCCCAAGGAATTTTTTTTCTCGGGAGCACTGCCCCCGAACCCCCACATGGGGGGAATTTGCCCCCCTGCACCTCCCAAGGGGGGCCTATTCGTGCAAAGAATATAACACATACCCAACATGTTGCTTATTGTCGGATCGACACAAAGGGGTAAATCATTAACGATTGAACTGTGACCATAAGATCTGGAGGTAGAGGAAAGAGGACCATTGGATCAACGAATGATTAGGTATTGACCGTTGGATCACGCGGAAGGTATATAAACGTAAAAGAGTCATTGTGGAGATCGAATGATGAGTTAACAATTGTACATGTTCAGACTTCACAATCAACCCGGATCATTGATCTTGACAGGTCAATAGATCAATGACCCAAGTCGATTCCATTTCCAGCGAGTATCTTCCATTGCAGAGATAGGGAGGAGAGTTAAATCATGAGCTAGTTGAGGTTTCACAATCCCTTGCATCCCTCATATCTGGGGGAAGATGGATCTACATCGTTGATCAATAGAAAATCGATTAAGCCCTTATCATAGTGCCTAGACATGGAAGATGAAAGGATAGCGCCTGAAAAGAATAGAGTTGAGGTCATAGCTCTCGATCGCATGGAGAGAAAACTAAGTTCCTCCGGGTCAGTCAAGGAAGATAGAGTTTATCACTCTGCGTTAGACTCTGATCATGGGGTTTGGGTCTACAGAAAAGGGTCGATAGAACGATGAAGATCATTTGATCCTATTAGTGATCGAATAGGAAGAGAGAATGAATAAATGAGTATGTTTCATTGAATAGGCTTGGGTGAGCCATATTAAGTAAAGTTGGTGAGGCCTTGAAATAACTTAGTTGGACTGAAAGTCTAGGGATCTGTAGAATAAGTTGGACCAAGGAAGAATTCCTTGACTCCTTCCTGGTTGTTTATTGTATCTCTCTGGTACGAGAGATTGATTTGCTAATGCATGTAAGTGTTTTGACATCATAATGATTATGGTTGCATGACTGTAGGAAAAAATTGAAAATTGTTTGTGTTTCACTCACAAAAACATTAAGGATAACATGAGGAAGTGCATAAGGATATGCTAGGACATATCTGAAAATGTCTTGTTGAAATGATACATACATTTTTACTATACATGAAAATTAATATAATCATGATGAATGACATGTGTAAAAAAAATAAAATTGGAGCTTTTGAGAAAGACAGTTTCCAAAGATGGAAAACCTCAAGCAAAGAAAGTTAAGGATGGGTTATAATCCTTGCAAGAAAGTGCATGAGTACCATGGGTACAATGACTAATTTATGGATATTCGGGATAAAGGTGCCTGTATTTAGCTCATTGCATGGAATTTATTTGAGGAAATGCATGTTTGCATAAAGGACAGACAATGGATTTTCCATTAAGGAAGGAGGACCTTCCAATATTTCTACTTATATTGTATAGGTGTTAAAGAAAAGTAAATTTGTGTGGCCATGAGTGTTAGCACCCTGGTTACTAGTGAAGGAAGAATGCTTGGGTGCATTCGAGAAACTTATAGTTTCATATGTGCTGACTTGGGATCATGACCAGCCTGTAGTAGGAAGTACAATCCTCCTGCAATAATAAACAAGAAGGAATAAGTCATATGGTGAAGAGGTTGGTTAAAATCCAACACACCATGGAAGAGTGCTTGTCACCAGGTGTGGCAACTTGAAAATCAATGCAAGAGTGCATTGGGTTTGAATGTGACCATGAATATTGGCACATTGATTAAAGTCATTTGATATTTGAATTGTATTTGGAAAATTTAGTGTGTTGAAAGGGTGCTTTCATAAATAATAATATTTCCTTTTTTTCTTTGTACCCTTGAATAGATGAAAATGACTTGGACTGTTAGTATGCATCCTTTGAAAAATATAATGTGCATGAAAACTAACAATTTGTTTGGCTGGGGAATGTTGAAGTTGTAGGAAGAAAAAGAGTCTTGGATATGGCAGTGTGTAAGCACATAAGGAAGACCAATTTCCTGTTGAGATACCCGCTATGGGAAGGAAAGTGACATACTTGCGAATCTGGTTCCTATGCGGAACATATATGAAAATAAATGGGGAACGTGGAAATATGGGGGTAACAAATTTGAAAGAAAATTCTGAATTTGAAATTGATGATAATTTCTCATTATTTTGTATACCTGTGATACAAGTGATATGGAAAATATATGTCTAGGGAGGACATATGAAGGTTGTGAAGACAAAAAGTGGGAAAGCTACTGTTGAGACATGAGAACCCTGTGGTAAGCCATGATCACCATAGAACATGTTGTGTTGTAGGAACTGAAGCCGGAGGGATGCCTCATCAGAGAAAGTCTAAGGGACACCTCGACTGTAAGGCTCAATGAAGTCTGTAAAATTGTTCTTGTGAAAGAAATCCTTGGAAAGAAAAGATGGATCACTTGAGGAACTATATAGAAGAGAAGGTGATTCCTGAGCCTGGGCCTAGAGGGTGGGTGGCCGCAAGGAAGAAGGGACTTTGAAAAATATCATACACTATTGATTGGTATCGTGCACATAATGGGTATGTCTAGGAGAAACAATGGGCCAAGATAATAATATATCCATGTGGATACAAATCCATGAACTGCACAGATGGGTATGGTGCTAGGTTATGAAATTTTCTTGAATTTTATATAGCAATAAACTGTTTTCACATGAAACTATGATTAATGTGCTTGTTGTGCAAGAATTATTGAAGTCAGGTGACGAAGGTTAAGAGTCTAGAAAGGAACTAACCAAGGATGAGGATTAGGATTTGCGAAGCAACTAAATGAAAATAACATGACATGTGTTACCGAGGAAGAACATCGAGGATGATGTTTCTTTGAAGGGGGAGGGGATTGTAACACCCATGTTTCCCCTAGTTTGTAATTAATCAATAATTATTATTACCATGCTAAGGCATGAGAACGATGTAAATGTATTATTGTTTAGATTTCCAATGACTGATTGTGGGGGTGAAGCCTTGAAATAATGGCCATGATATCACTAGAGGAAAGAAATGGGAAAACTATGGAGAGGGCTCATTATGTCAAATGACCCCAAATTTCCCTTTGATGAGGATGATAAACCTCCTCCAGTTCCCAAGGATAGGAATCGATTAATGAAGAAAGGATAAATGGTTGAACCATCAACCACCCCCATGAATGGAAGCATGGCATGGTTGAATAATTTTAGCTCAAAGTACCATAGGGTCTGGCAGACCTAGGCTGACTCGAGTCTCCTTCTGACGGAAGGAACAAAATAGGTGGGGAACGTTCCTAAGAAGAGGGGGTGCAAGCAATAGAAACACATATTGTTGAGAGGAGGGTGTGTGTGAGGCTATGCATAGAGTAGGAGACACCATACAAGAGGAGGTGAGGCTCTCTAGCTAAGAAGTTAGCAGAAAACATAACCTGAAGTAGAGGACTGCGAACTTGAAGCTGAGAAAACATATGATAAACCTTGTAGGGTTGTTGTGACCGAGAGAGAGTATCTGAGAAATGACATGGATTACCTAGTGATATCATGGCTTAGCATGAGGGTGGCTAGAGTTCTAAGAGTGAATTATTCTAAGCCTATGGCTGGGTGGAAAGGCACATACCCACAATCAGTGAGTTGGCTGCAACCTGTAACAGATAAGTATACCCATACCCTATGTAATTTCAGTTGTAACTGTGAAATAAAGTTGGATATCTTGTGAATGTTTAGCGATGTGCATGTTTGCTTGATGGTTGGACTATGTTCCTTTACCTTTGGCTTGAATGTGTTGGTTTGAACACGTAAATTCTCAAGTCCTATAGTGGCTCAAGCTAAAACAAATGAATTGTGAGTTCGTCAACTTTGGGCATAGTTTCACGACTATGTGTTTATACTTCCAGTTATTATGGGCCTCCTTGAATAAGGGAGATTGTTAGTTTCAAGAGAGGTAGCACGAAGGTGCACAGAGCCTACACTAACTACATTGGTGTAGAGAACTCTCTAAGTTATAAAATTTGGAAGAAACACAAGGAGCGTCCCCTCATTTCATTTGAGGTACCAATAATCTCAGGAGGTATAACGCTCTTAGAGGTTAGACAAGGGGGCGCATTCCCCAGACCTTTCATCTATGTGATCGAGGGCTCATGCTCATGGCCTTAGAAATTCTCTTGCCGAGAACTAAGTGTGTGTATCCCCTGAAAATATTCGGAGGACCCATATGACCAAGGTATGGAAACCCTATGCTAGTCCGAAAGGAGCTAGCTCTTATTGGCTTAAAAACTCTGAGAGTTTGGAGGTCTAGAATGTCACGATTTAAACAAATTTTGGCTAAGAGGTATGAGCGTATCCCTTGGGGCTTGAAAAAACTCCGAAAGGATGAATTTACGAATTATCAGGGATTGACGATCCTTGGATCCTTAGGGATTATTCTTAGCCGTAAATCTAGGAGTCCGTGGAGGACCCCTCTTGAATGTCCGTCAAGCAGGACACGTCGTAGGTGCAACATGCGTAACCGTTGCCCCTGCCATTTGTCACAGATTAAGTGTATCTGAGAAAAAAGTAATTCAGGAGATCTGGGCGACTAATACATGAAGGGAATGAAGTCCCAAATCTTGGAGTGGTTTTGATATTTTGGATGAGAGGCCATGTGGCAGGAGATCCTGTGGTCTGGGAGCTCAGCACTCCGGAGGGAATGGGAAGAAAGTTGTTGTGGAGCCAAAAATTTTAGAGCTACAAAGGTCAGAGTAAATCTTGGTTTCTTCCTCTAGTGACGCATGTCACCAAATATTATAATCCAGAGACTTGACACTCCAAAGGATTTGGGGTTTGACACCTCCAAAAATCCTGAATTTCGAATCGACGAAGTGATGTGAGCCATAGATCGAGGGGTCTACGTGGACAAATATTGAATGTGAGATCAAAGGAATGTTAGAAGGATGTGTTAAGGGTCAACGTGGCTCATTGACGTCACCTAGGGTGACATGGACTCATGATTGATGTACCACATGTCACTTGGACATGGATGTTTTGCAGACCCTTGGGACCATTAGAATGTGACACGTGTCACCCCCTGACAAGGGAACATGTCACCCCTGGCCCTCACCCCATGTCAGTCCCTAGTACATGTTTTCCGAGCCATGTGAATGGTGAAGTACGAGGAGTTCGCGAGTCCGAGACTTCAAGACTCCGAAAGACCTAGGGTGTAGTGTTGTAGAAAGGCCCAAGGGTCAGAGCCACGTGGAGAGATTTCAATACTTTGAAAGTTAGGGACTTTGTGACTCTGGAGGATTTGGAATAGGGTGGTGTAGAAAGGCCCAAAGGCCAGAGCCACATGGCAAGCCCACAGGACTTCGGAAGAAATGTACTCTGGGATATTTGGGTCGTTAAACCACGTGCACCGAAAAGAGCCAAACGCTAAATTTTTACCTTAGACACATGATTTCCTAAGGATAAGGATCCACTGTTGATTAATGATGGATGGATCTCTGCCATATATCTAGGAGCATGGGGAGCTTCGTGATATCGAATAAATCGGTGTGATATGAATGAGTCAGATCCACATAGGTGCCACATGGCCCATGAATATTAAACCCCGAAGAACTTTGGAAGGGAAAATCTCCCAATCCTGAGCTCAGATTTGAGCATGGCGACAGTGGTTGGAAATCTCTTAGCGAATAGAACATGATAGAGAACCTAGAAAAAGGATTTGTCTAATTAAGGAATTTTTTTTTTGAGACCCCATCCCTTAAAAAGTAATTTTAAGTGGTTGGGTGTGTTACAACAAGGAGACCATCCAAAAAATGTCTTCTGACTTTGATATCTTCCAGGACCAAGTAAGGAACGAATTTTACAAATTCGACAACCGACTTGAAAAACACATATGTGAATTTGAAACCATCAATGCCACTCTCAACCGGTTGTTGAATCGATCCCAAGGCCCCCATTCTTTGAAAAACCATCCCACTTAGATGGTGAAGACTCCTCCCATACTATGGCCTCTAATTCCAACTCCTTTCATCTTGATGGATCCGATCCCATGAGCTAGGTCACCCAAATGGAGAATTATTTTTCTTTGCATGGAATTACTGATGAGTTGACCAAACGTCGTTATGGTGTTCTCTATTTGGATCTTAAATGGTGGAAATGGAATAAAAATGTACGCTATGGGTACTATGTTTCTTTGACCCATTTTTTTGCATAGCTTAATGAACGCTTTGGCACCGATACCCACCATTTACTCTGTTTAACCAAGTTTAAACAGTCTAGCACAGTGGAAGACTTTATAACCACTTTTCATCACTTAGCTTTCATAATGGAGGGAATACAATATTCCATCTTTAGGTAATGTTTTATCAGTGGACTAAAGGATAAAATACAGGCCTAGGTCCTCGTGGCTCACCCCCAGACTTGGTTAGAAGCTACTAAACATGCCAAAGAAGAACAAAAAGTTGTCTTTTCCCAAAACAGAAAACCCTATTTTCTTCCTTTCCCTCAACCTACCAATATTGCCCCTCATGCTACCCCTCTCAAGATTCAGAAATTAACTCGAGCATAAATTGTTGAATGCCAACTCAAAGTTCTTTGATATAATAGTGATGACAAATATTTTCTAGGGAAGGAGTGTAAGGAACAAAATATTCTTATGGCCATTTCAAAGGATGTTGCTGATGAGGAGGCTAAAGTTTCCACTATGGAAGCGCTACCCCCTACAAATGATCATACTCTCCCCTCTGATCCACCAAAGGTTGAATCAATGATTTCGTTGAATGCCCTCACTATTCGACAACACATATATTCCAACAAAGGATGCACACCTTCAGTAACCACTCACACAACCATGTCAAAGATCAAGACACTAATGTTTTCACATGGTAAAAACCTATGGGGAAAAATCCATGGCCCCAACCAACATGGCCACTTGGAGAAATTTATTAATGCAAAAGAAAAAGATTACATAGATATTTTCAAGAGAGTTTCTGACAATAGATCATCGAAAAATGACCCTCCATTCTCTTTAAATAGAGATCATGGACCAATCAGGTGTTAATCCATGGATCAAAGTAGTTGTTAAGATCGAGGAGAATATGAATCGTCAAATCACTCTATGTTGGAAACATATCATGGCCATCAGATTACCTAACTACAAATGAATACTAAGAAAACACACTTTTAGCTAACAACACATTAGAGCAAGTTGATCTTAACTAACTCCTAATTGTCTAAATATCCTAACACCCCCCCTTAAGAACAAATTGGGATAGCATTGAAGGATTTACAAAGGAGACATAATAGGAGAAGGAAGGAGGCATTAGAGCCTATCTCCCCTTAATGACAATTTCCTAAACTCCTTACATAGATTGAAGTTTAGTAAAATTCACTTCTATAACAGACTTTGTAATGTTTGCAACTTGATCTTCTATAGGGAAGAAGAGAACTTCAATAAATCGATCATGAATGAGCTTTCTAATGAAGTGCATGTGTAGTTCGATGTGTTTGTTGCGCTGATGCTAAACTGAACCTTTGGTGAGCTTGATGGCACTCTGATTCTCATGCTGTAGGGTGGTCAGATGTTACTACTGGCTGTTGGAATCCAAACTCTAAAAGGATATGTCAAATACACAAGGCTTCATGAATTGCATGAAATGTTTCTTGGTACTCTACTTCTGTTGAAGAAAGAGAAATAATTTGTTGTTTCTTATAGGCCCAAGTGAAAGGTCCTTAACCAAGGCTGAAAACATAACTTGCAGTAGACTTTCGATCATCAGGGTCGTTGGCCCATTAATTTGAATCAGTGAAACCAACCAATAAAGGAGTCCCCCCTAAGTTGTAATGTATCCGAACTAAATTGTACCCCAAACATATCGAAGTATCCTATTAACTGGTTTCCAATGGATTTCATGGGGTGTTTTCATATACTGGGAGATAATACCAAGAACAAAGGAAATATCAAAATGGGTATGATTCAAGTATAAGAGGCTACCAACTAACTGATAGTACAAAGTGGCATCAACTTCAAGAGAAGTACAAGTGGCAACAAGTTTGACTCTAGACTAGAAGGTTGAAAGGGATGTTTTTGAATCGGCCGATGCTATCCACCATGTAGCAGCCCAATCATTAGTGGGTTGTTGCATAGTACCCCATAGCCATAACAATGCATGCTATGATCCATGCAAGATGGATATTGAATCCGACCATTGTCCATGGTGTTTTTCGGTCATTCGTAAGATTAGATACGAGGATGGGAAGTCCATGTCATGATTGCCTTATGAAATTTGAAATTTAAATTTTGTAAATCCTGCTCGTTTGTTAGCTCATTATGTTCCATTTTTCCGCCATATCCATTGCTGCATCTTCTCTCTGCTGCTTCCATTTTCTCTTCTATCTTGAGGCTAATGATTCCAATCTGATGCTTCCATTTTCTCTTCTGGCTTGAGGCTAATGATTCTGACCCTGGTTAGGAAGAACATCTCGACATGTATCTTGAAATTTCTAAACGTTTATGATTGAATAGTCCTGTTTAATGCAAACTCTGTTTTTTGTTCTTGAACCCAGAATTATTTGAGAACAAAAACCTACAGGTTTGTAGTAAGAAATGAGAGAAATCCATAAGAAAACATAAACATGCAATTATATTAATGTATGCAGATGAACGAGAGATATTTATTCTGAGAATATTCTAGATGGGAATGCTGGCGGTTTTACATCTCGAATTATCAGATTCTTCTTCTTTAGCCCCTTGGTGTTGGGCGTGGATTTTGTGGTGGGCATCTTGGTCGTGCTGACTCCTGAGGAAGGAAGAATCATGCATGGCGGATGGGCTCTGCCTGCCTCAGCCATGAATCACTGCACTATTTTTGAGAAGCTACCTCCTACTCTCTTAGCTATACTGGCATACCATGCCTATATATTGTTTGCCAATCTTTACGCTTCTGCATAGGAGAAAGGGGACAGTATAGGAAATACATTTTGGATTATGGGAAATTACATTTCCTGCACTTCATCCAAAGTGAAAAGTTCCTTCAAATGTAGTGAGGGTCATATCTCTGTATGGTCGGGTCTAGCAATTCGAGAGCCCTATAAAAGATACGAATCTAATGCTAGACAATCCCTGACATTTTATCTACCATTCCACCTCCTTAGAAAGCAGTCCGCGAATCTCGATGCTTTCAGCAGACGGTGAGGTATAATTGGGGAATCTCTATCTCCTTCTTACCATGCAAAAACTCCAATTGCCCCTCTCTCCTTCAGAGATGGCTTCCCTCACATTTAAGGTTGATTCGTCTCTTCCCAATTCGACTTCGAAATCCAAGAGCCTCACCAGAATCCTCCTCATTTTGGGTGACTTGTGCCAGTGTTATGTTGACAAAAACTTGGCCACTGATGATCTGGATCAAGAGATTATGGTGTGAAAGAAACGACGGATACAAAGGACATTGTTTTTATGCCAAAATTGCATGTGGATGATGCAGATGATGTTGGGGGAGGTGAGGGTATTAAGCATAAGATTCATGATCTACAAATATTGGAAGCCTTCTTTGGAGACAATAAGCGAGTCACCCATGTTGGTTGTGGAGCCTGATTATCTTCCTGATTCAGAGGTCCTTTCTTTCAACCGTGTTTATACCCCATGAAGTATTTATACCCCAGAAGTATGTACACTCTTCCACGCGGGGGAGTGCAGAGTGGGGGTACCTCCTCTGCGAGGTCCGGGGGGGCTATCCCCCCGACTGGGGGGTCTGGGGGCAAGCGATCCCCCAACGGGGGTTTGGGGGTGACGCCCCCGAAGAAAAAATTGCTTTGTAAAAGTATATTGTAATTTCATTGTAAATCTGGACCGTTTATTATAAGGTCGTAGATCTAATGGTAGAGATTATGTTAGGGTTTTTTTCCCTAGAAGGTAACCCTCTTTTATGAGGGAAATGTATTGCGGCTATGGATGATGGTGAATATTGTATTCTGAGAGAGGAGACTATGAGAAGGGTATGCATATCCTTCACAAAATAAATTTGTTGCCAGATCTTAAACAAATTGATTTGGACTTCCGTGAGCATTGTGTTTATGGAAAACAAAAGAGAGTTAGATTTCTCAGAGTTGGAAAAGAAAAGAAGAATGAAAGGTTAGAGCTTGTGCATACAGATGTATGGGGACTAGCTTAGGTATCATCTCTTGGTGGCTCTCATTATTATGTTACTTTTATTGATGATGCAACTAGAAAAACTTG
>ML787735.1:181702-200704 GCA_009831015.1 Picea engelmannii
TATATATATATATATATATATATATATATATATATATATATATATATATATATATATATATAAGAAAGTGGTAAAATTTATCCTAACTAAATTTACAGTGAGGATAGTCATCATTGGTGGTCATTTGTAAATGTAGGTTCACTCTGTTGTGCAACTGAGAGGCGGGGGTGAATCAGTTGTTACCGAGCTTAAACAATTATGCTTATTTTAAACTCTTTGCAGAGCACTAAATGACAATCACAATAATGCAGGGAAGTAAGCAATAGAACATTCAACATCATTCACACATATGAAATATACAGAGACAAATATTTCATGAGGAAACCCATTAAGGGTAAACACCTCTTCTTCTTTATATGGTAAGTAATCTTTACATTCTGTACATTATCATACTTATGAGAACCCACTCATAATGAGGCTACAACCTCTGTTTTGCAAGATGCAACTTGTTGAGAATGCCAATTCTCTGGTTTCTCTAGAACCTACTAGAAGGAAGCACCAACTCCCTGGTTTCTCTAGCACCCACTAGAAGGAAGCACCAACTCCCTGGTTTCTCTAGCACCCACTAGAAGGAAGCACCAACTCCCTAGTTTGTCTAGCACCTACTAGAAGGAAGTAACAACTCCCTAAGTGTTCCAGAACCAAATGGATTGAAGCACCAACTTCCAGTCACACAGGCACCAACCTGTATAACAGAGAACGACAGTTCTCGCTTGCACCACCCTNNNNTTATTACAGTGATATAATGTTCATCAATGGCTTACCAGTCTCATCACTGTTCTTCTACACTGCTCTGCTCTCCTGTATCAGTGTCTCTTTGCCTACATCTTCTTGTGCTTTCTAATCTTCTGCTCTTCTCTACAAGTGCACCTCAGCCTTCTTTTACTGTCTCAGCTATGCATCTTTGTTCTTTTCTTCTGCTGCGCTTTATGCTATGCATATTATTTTGATTCTCTGAAATATGCCTCTTCTGTGTATTTCAACTCCTACCCACAACATGCCATTTCCCCCTGTGTGATTCCTCTCTTTAGTAGCCATCATATCTTCTTTGTTCTGCCTTCTTATATTCTTTGTGCACCTTGTGCATCCCATATGCGCAATGCTTCTTCATGCTCTTCATGTCGAGTGCTCTGCTTGATCATCATTGCAACGCTTCATCTTCTCTGGCTATTGAACCCATATGTCCATCATCATTGGGTGTTATGATGAGATTCCTTAGACTGTCTGGCAGTCGAGACTCTTCGTCTTCTCTGTCATAGTTGCGCTCATCCTCTCTGTTGCAGTTACAGGATTCAACGCTCTTCCATCTGTCAATCGCCTCCTGAACAGTCTTCATTCCACTGGCAGATTCCTTGAGACTCTTCATCTTCTCTGGCGATCACCTTGAAGTCTCTTCCAGTCCTCTGGCAAAAACAATCAGTCGTTTCTAGCAGTTGCACTGTGAACCTCCAAAAACTACATCAGCAACTGAATTTCCACTGATCGATTAACTATGAAGAGAAAGAGTATCCCTTCAATAATATTCTCAAATAACCTACACCATTGGATCATAAATGATGGGTCTCGTGCTTATTTCTCCATTTCGCAATTTGACATTTCAACATTTCAACATTCCTGTGGTGAGGCATCTCGTCTCTCCAAGTCGCGATCTCCGAAATGGAGATTAGCTTTGTGCTACCTCCTCCCTTGATCCTTCGTCGATGTGACCATAGGTTATGACCAGGGGCCAATTCTCAACATGCATTTCACATTTCATGTTTTGGGGATTCTGTGATGAGTCGTTTTGACTCTCCATGTCCCAACCTCCAAAATGGATCTTGTCTCTTCGAGCTCTTCTCAACAGCTCTTTGATGATGTGACCACCAGTGGTGACCAAGCGCTTATCCATACAATGCTTTCACAATTTCACATTTCGGCACTTCAAGACTCCTGTGATGAAGAATCTCGACTCTTGACTCCTCCAACTCCCGGTATCCGAAACTCTGGTTGATGCACCTGTTTCAGGATTTTCAACGTTTCACATTTTGAAACTTTGGGACTCCTGTGATGAAGAGTCTTGACTCTTGACTCCTCCAACTCTCGGTATCCAAAACTCTGGTTGATGTGCCTGTTTCAGGATTTTTGACGTTTCACATTTCGGCACTTCGAGACTCCTGTGATGAAGAGTGTCGAGTCTTGACTCCTCCAACTCCTGGTATTCAGAACTCCAAAATGGAGTCTTTGTTTCTGATACCTGAAATGAAATTTAGCTTCTGATCTTGCCATGTGATCATCGTTGTGCAAATGGTTGTGATCTTTTCCATCAATGACAAACACGCATACTCTGCACTCTGCATGCATCTCTACACTATCTCTTCTGGTCTTCACGAGCTTGCTCTGCTGCGTCTTCCCAAAATACTTCTGGTGCCCGCCTGGCACATTATACCTGTACTCAAGACGTCATCGCTGTTGTACTTTCCATCAATGACAAGCATACACAGCCTGTAAAACATGCCAACAATCTCCCCCTTTGGCATTGATGGAAACAAAGGCACTCAGACCTATTCTTTTCTCCCCCTTTGACATCAATGTCAAATAAAACATGCTCCCCCTGAGCCGTTGTAGTATTTTTTGGAGGTATCAGATATTCAATCAATACAACCTCCCCCTAACAGTATGGACTCTCTTAGGTGTGAGATGGGATGACACCCAACTTCTATCGAAGATATTCAAATGGTGTCTTGGCTAGGGGTTTAGTAAAGATGTCTACAATTTGTTCTGTGGTTGGAATGTAATGGACCTGAACAATTTGATTGGTGACCTGCTCTCTCAGAAAATGGTATTTTATGGGAATATGCTTGGTCTTGGAGTGGAATACAGGATTCTTGGACACACTGATGGCACTAGTGTTATCACAATGAATTGGGATCGGTGCAGTGTATTTTACCTCCAAGTCTACAAGTGTTTGAATCATACATAATACTTGAGTGCAATAGGTAGCAACAACAATGTACTCTACCTCCATAGTTGATAAAGAAATGAAACCTTTCTTTTTACTCAACCATGCTACTAGAGAATCTCCTAAGAAGAACACACCTCCACTCATGTTTTTCCTTTCATCCATGCAGTTAGCCCAATCAACATCTAAGTAGATTGATAATTGAAAATTCTGATTCTTAGGATACCATAGGCCATAGTTCAATTGTTTCTTTCAAATATCTGAATATCCTTTTGACAACTAGAAAATGACTATGTTTAGGCGAAGACTGATATCTTCCTACCATTCCAACAACATGCATTATGTCTGGGTGAGATGCTGTGATGTACAACAGGCTTCCTATCATTGACCTATATGAACTTTGATCAACATTAGGTGAGTCATCATCCTTGCTTAATTTGCATCCAGTAACCATAGGTGTGCCCACATGTTTAGAATATTCCATTTGAAACCTTTTCAACATTTCTCTTAGATATTTTTCTTGAGAAATGAACATCCCTTCAGACCTCTGAGTAATTTGCAGACCAAGAAAAAATGTCAGTTCACCTATCATAGACATTTCAAACTCAGACTCCATGGCAGAAGCAAACCATTGTACCAATGAATCCTTATTACATCCGAAGATGATGTCATCTACATAGACCAACACAATGAGCAAATCATTATCCTCTATTTTGAAATATAGATTGTTGTCAACTGTTCCTCTCTTGAACCCTTTTTCTTTGAGATACTTATCCATTCTGTGATACCAGGCACGAGGGGATTTTTTTAACCCATATAAAGCTTTCTTCAGCTTGCATACTAAGTCAGGATTATCAGACAGTTCAAAACCCTCTGGTTGTTCCATATAGACTTCTTCATTTAAATCTCCATTTAGAAAGTCTGACTTGACATCCATTTAATAGAATTTAAACCTTTTATGACAAGCACAGGCAAGAAATATTCTGATAGCTTCTAATCTTGGTATGGGCACAAATGTTTCATCAAAATCCAGTCCTTCTATTTGAGCATAGCCTTGACAGACCAATCTTTCTTTGTTCCTGACAACTTGTCCTTGCTCATTCAACTTATTGTTAAAGATCCATTTGCAACCAATGATATTTTTACCTTCAGGTCTATGAACCATCTCCCACGTATTGTTTTTCTCAATCTGATCAAGTTCATCATTCATTGCTTTAACCCAATGGTCATCTTTGCTAGCTTCATTAAAATTATTGGGTTCTAGCATGGATATGAAAGCTATATGTGATTGTTCAGTGTTTTTGATTATCTTTCTCATGGTTTGTACACCTTTGTCTTTTTCACCAATTATCTGACTTGCAGGATGATTATTTTGAGTGATTCTGGAGGAGGAATTTGAAGTTGTCTGCTGATTTGAGTCTGTCTGAGTATCTGTGTCTTCATATGATTTAGATTCTTCGTTTTATGATTCTTGGACATGTTCATCTTCAACTTCAGTTGTGTCCTCTGTAGAAGACTCATTATTGTACACCTCTCTTGCTGGGATTCCTTCATCAACTTTTACGTCAATACAGTCAACCATTTTATGCAACCTCTTATTATAGCATCTGTATCCTTTACTATTTGTAGCATACCCTAAGAAGATACCTTCATCAGCCCTGTCATCATATTTTCCAAGGTTCTCATCATTATTCTTTATGTAACATTTACTCCAAAATAATTTGAAGTGTTTGATTGAAGCAGGTCTCCCATACCACAGTTCATAAGGTGTCTTGTCACTTTGTGGTCTGAGGTGGGCTTTGTTAAGAACATCGACTGTTGTGTGTATTTCTTCTACCCAGTAGGTTTGACCAATGTTCTTCTCATTCATCATTGACCTGGCCATTTGTTGCACTGTTCTATTTTTGCCTCTCAACTACTCCATTTTGTTGTGGAGTTCTTGGGATTGTGTATTCTCTCTTGATCCCATGCTTATCAAAGAATTCCTTGAAATCACTTGACATAAATTATCCTCCTCTGTCTAATCTTACTGCCTTTAACCTCTTGCCTGTTTGATTCTTAGTTAAAGCCTTAAATTTTTTAAACTTCTCAAATGATTCAGCTTTTTCCTTGAGAAAAGAAACCCAAGTAATTCTTGAGTAATAATCAATAATCAACATGAAGTAGTTTTCTTTCCCTGTGCCTTCCTGTCTTGATGGTCCACATAAATCCATATGAACTAGTTGGAATCATTTCTCTGTTGAAGTAGAGCTCTTGGACTTAAACTTTGTCTTGGTTAGCTTTCCTACTTGGCAGGGTTTACACATAGAATCTTGGGGCTTTGATATTCTCTGAAGATATTTTATTGCCTCAAGATTTTTGATCTTGATTAAGTGGTCAAAGTTTAGATGTCCAAGTCTCCTATGCCATAACCATATTTCATCATGTTTTATTAGATGACACTCTTCTCTATATTCTTTCAGTACATATACATTATTTTTTATCCTTATGCCTTTGGCCACCACTTGTCCCGAGTTTACATACTTTATCTTGCAGTCCTTGGACGTGGACATCACTTCACATCCTCTATCACACATTTGACTTACACTGAGCAGATTATGTTTTAGCCCATATACAAGCATAACATCTTGGAATTTTCCTTTTCCATTACTTAAACTCACCATCCCTTTACCCTTTATTTTACCTGGAGCATCATGTCCAAAGGTTACGTTTCCTGATTTTCTTTCACTTAGGGATAGAAACTTACCTTTGTCTCCCATCATATGTTTGGAGCATCCACTGTCTATATACCAAGGCTTCATTTGCCTTTGAGTTGACAACACTAATCCACACTTGTCACTTTCTTTCTTCTTCCAAACCTTGACATTTTCAGCAAGGGAATTCAAATCTAGTTCATAGTTTCTTAAGTGACAGTCAACAGATTTATGTCCATAGTTACGACAGATGTAACATTTTGGTTCATCGAATAAAGGATCATAATGATTGTTATGCTTAACCTGTGTCCTTTTCCCATCCATCAAGTGATTTGCAGTCTGTGGTGGTTTGTTACTTGACTATCTCATTCTTTGTTATGGCAGATATCTATACCTTGAATGTCTTGATTGCTCATAATTTAATTTTAAAGATTAGTTTATAGCTTTATGACCAAAGTTATAACAAAAGAAACAATATCCATAGAAAAAACATTGGTACCTGGAAAAAGTCTGTCTTCTTTGAGAAGGTCGATTTCTTTCATGCCGATAATTTCTCTGATCTACAGATTCGGTTCTGGTACTTTTTATTTCATTCCTTCTTGGTAGATGATTTTCTTTCTTTGTTTCTGTAGAGTGACTGTTGTCAATGTTTGAGGATTTGACAAACTTGATAGGTTCTTTGTTTCTTGGCTGACCACTACTTGATCCCTCTTCATAACCCAAACCAATTTTTAGCTTTGGATTCCTTTGCTAATTCAAAATGGTGGCTAATCCTTCTGAGGCTTTGATACTTGACAGATTCCGATGATACAAGGCTTGAACCCTCTCCAACTCTTTCCTAGTTTTCACTACTTCTTCTTCCAGAGCTTTACATCTTGCCTTCTTTTCTGATAACTGTTGTTTCAGAATGTCCTCGATTTTCTTTGCCTCTTCTAATTCCACTTTTAGCAGGGCAAAGTCTTCATCAGGTTGTTTACTATCTTTCTTGAACTGTATCAACAATTGTTTTTGCTTTCTATTCTTAATTCCGAGTGTATCAATCTCTTCTAGTGCACTGATCAGTTCTACTTCCATATCAACCACAACTTCTTCTTCATTAGCCTCACTTCCTGTGATTTTATTACCATAGTCCTCTTTAGCCATAAGTATGAATTCATTTAGTTTATCTTCAATAGAGGATTCATTGTCTTCATCATCTGAAGGATCATCATCATTGTTTACACAAAGGCTTTTCTTCTTAAAATTATTATGTTTAAAGAAATTTATGTGTTTGTGCTTCTCCTCATCATCACATGTCTGATCATTTCTTTTGTGGGGACATTTATTTGCAAAATGACCTATCTTACCACAGTTGAAACATTTGAAAGGCAGTTTACCTTTGTATTTGCCTGATCCCTTTTTTAGTCTCTTCACAAATTTTGCTTCAATTTCATCAGGCTCAGAATCCTCATTCTTGTCTGCCTTAAATGATGCTTCTCTAGAGGTGGGTTTATCTTTAACCATTCTCATTTCATATGCAGTCAATGTTCCTAGAAGTTGATCAAACTCGAAGGTTTTTAGATCATTAAGTTCTTCTATAGTAGAGACCTTCGGTTTGAACCTATCTGGTAGAGATATCAAAAATATTTGCACTAAAGAAGGTTCCTCATTTTTTTCACCTAGTGCTTTCATTGCATTTACCAGTTCTTCAACTCTCAGAAAGTATTTTCCAATAGTTTCATATTCGTTCATCTTCAACTGTTCAAACTGTACTCTGTAGGTTTGAAGCTTGGCATCCTTTACCTTCTCATTACCTTCATAACTGCTAATGAGTTTATCCCACATTTCTTTTGCAGTTCCTAGGTGCATAACTTTTACGAATTTTGCTTTTGCAAGCCCACTCAAGATAACATTCATAGCCTTAGCATTGAAGATAAATTCTATATTGTCATCTTTATTAGCTAGTACAACTGGCTTTACATAACCAGTATCTACCACATCCCAGACATATGCACCTAAATCCATTATGTAGGTTCTCATTCTAACTTTCCAAAAGGCAAAGTTTGTTCCATTGAATATAGGATCCTTGTTGGTTGAATTTCCTTCATGGCTTGACATGTTTAAGCTCTAGGATCTACCCTTAGATAAAAGGGGCCATCTCTGATACCAATTGTTGTGCAACTGAGAGGGGGGGTGAATCAGTTGTTACCGAGCTTAAACAATTATGCTTATTTTAAACTCTTTGTAGATCACTGAATGAAAATCACAATAATGCAGGGAAGTAAGAAATAGAACATTCAACATCATTCACACATATGAAATATACAGAGATGGATATTTCCTGAGGAAACCCATAAAGGGTAAAAACCTCTTCTTCTTTCAATGATAAGTAATCTTTACATTCTGTACATTATCATACTTATGAGAACTAACTCATAATGAGGCCACAACCTCTGTTTTGCAAGATGCAACTTGCTGTGAACACCAACTCTCTGTTTTCTCTAGAACCTACTAGAAGGAAGCACCAACTCCCTGGTTTCTCTAGCGCCCACTAGAAGGAAGCACCAACTCCCTGGTTTTTTCTAAAACCCACTAGAAGGAAGCACCAACTCCCTGGTTTCTATAGCACCTACTAGAAGGAAGTAACAACTCCCTAAGTGTTCCAACACCAACTGGATGGAAGAACCAACTTCCAGTCACACATGCACCAACCTATATAACAGAGAAAAACAGTTCTCGCTTGCACCACCCTGCCACCTTGGTTTCTCTGGATGGAACCAGATGGAAGCTACAACTCCCTATGTTCAAGCACCCACTTGAACCTCTGAGGACAACAATCCTCCCTAACACCTCCCTAGCACCCTCAAATATAAATATTTGCTAATGAAACTTATTATAGTGATATAATGTTCATCAATGGATTACCAGTCTCATCACTGTTCTACTACACTGCTATGCTCTCCTATATCAATGTCTCTCTGCCTGCATCTTCTTGCACTTTCTGATCTTCTTCTCTTCTCTACAAGTGCACCTCAACGTTCTTTTACTGTCTCATCTATGCATCTCTGTTCTTTTCTTCTGCTGCTCTTTATTCTCTGCATCTTATTCTGATTCTCTGAATTACGCCTCTTCTGTGTATTTCAACTCCTGCCCACAGCATGCCATTTCCCCCTGTGTGATTCCTCTCTTCAGCAGCCATCATCTCTTCTTTGTTCTGCCTTCTTATAGTCTCTGTGCACCTTGTGCATCCCATATGCACAATGCTTCTACATGCTCTTCATGTCGAGTTCTCTACATGATCATCATTGCAAATATTCATCTTCTTTGGCTATTGAACCGATGTGTCCATCATCACTAGGTGTTATGCTGAGATTCCTTAGACTGTCTAGCAGTCGAGACTCTTCGTCTTCTCTGTCACAGTCATGCTCATCCTCTCTATTGCAGTTGCAGGATTCAATGATCTTCCATCTGTCAATTGCCTCCTGAACAGTCTTCATTCCATTGGCATATGCCTTGAGACTCGTCATCTTCTTTGGCGATCACCCTGAAGTCTCTTCTAGTCCTCTGGCAAAAACAATTAGTCGTTTCTAGCAGTTACACTGTGAACCTCCCAAAATTGCATCAGCAACTGAATTTCCACTGATCGATTAACTGTGAAGAGAAACGGTATCCCTTGGTTCATATTCCCGAATAACCTGCACCATTGGATCATAAATGATGGGTTTCGCACTTATTTCGCCATTTCGCAATTTGACATTTTGACATTTCGGCATTCCTGTGGTGAGGCATCTCGTCTCTCCAAGTCGCGATCTCCAAAGTGGAGATTAGCTTCATGCTACCTCCTCCCTTGATCCTTCGTCGATGTGACCATAGTTTATGAACATGGGGAAATTCTGAACACGCATTTCTCATTTCGCATTTCGGGGATTTTGTGATGAGTTGTCTCGGCTCTCCATGTCCCAACATCCTAAATGGAGCTTGTCTCTTCGATCTCTTCTCTACATATCTTCGACGATGTGACCACCGATGGTGAACAAGCGCTTATCCATACAATGCTTTTGCAATTTCTCATTTTGGCACTTCGGGACTCATGTGATGAAGAGTCTTGACTCTTGATTCCTCCAACTCTCGGTATCCGAAACTCCAATCGATGTGCCTGTTTTGGGATTTTCAACGTTTTTCATTTTGACACTTTGGGACTCCTGTGATGAAGAGTCTCGACTCTTGATTCCTCCAAACCCCGGTATCCAAAACTCCGGTTGATGTGCCTGTTTCTATATTTTCAGCGTTTTGCATTTCAGCACTTCGAGACTCCTGTGATGAAGAGTCTCAACTCTTGACTCCTCCAACTTCCGGTATCCGGAACTCCAAAATGGAGTCTTTGTTTTTGATACCTGAAATGAAATTTATCTTCTGATCTTGCTATGGGATTATCGTTGTGCTACTGGTCATGATCTTTTCCATCAATGACAAACATGCATACTCTGCACTCTACATGCACCTCTGCACTATCTCCTCTGGTCTTCATGAGCTTGCTCTGCTGCGTCTTCCCAAAATACTTCGGGTGCCCGCCTAGCACATTATACCTGCACTCAAGCCATCATCGCTGCTATACTTGCCATCAATAACAAGCATATGCTGCCTATAAAACATGCCAACACACTCATCACCGCTATTAAGGAAAACCATAACACCAAATGACATGCTAGTGGTCTGTGTTGATTAAGGCTAGTTGTCATTGATGTCAACCCTTGAAGAAAGTCTGGTAGTGAATTTCAGTAGCACAAAGGTTTGGGTAATGGACCCAAGTTTGTTTCATGTATAATGGTATGAGTTTTAATACATTTCAAGGTAATACTATTCTATATGGATAGTACATTCCATTCGATTTCCGTTGGTATGTGGAACGTCACATAACTCCTCACGGTTAGAGAGTTATGGCCATGAGAAGTTGGAGAACCCATGTTTGGGTAATGGACCCAAGTTCGTTTGATGGATAATGGTATGATTTTTGATATATTTGTAGGTAATACTATTCTATATGGATAATACATATCATGCCATTTCTGGTGGCATGTGGAACATCACATAACTCCTCACGGTTTGAGAGTTATGGCCTTACGAAGTTGGAGGACCCTCATATGTCTCTAGAAGCCCCAAAAGGTCAAAGTAGTCAAAGTGGTTTAAGAGATTTTAGAAGTTACTATTTTAATAGACTTATGAGATAGTCATAGTTACATAGATGCTAAAGTTGTGGAAATATTGCTTTTTCCAAGAAGAAAGCATGAGAAATATTGGCAGGTACAACTGGCTACAAGAGCCAAGAGGAAAGTTCTTGAGTTGGTTAAATCATGTCCAGTGGGAATGAATGGACTGAGTACCAAGGCATATTTAAAAATCTTGCCTTTAGGATCATATGATTTCCTAATTGGTATGGATTGGTTGGACAAACACCATGGCATATTAGACTTCCATAACAAGGCATTCGCTTGCTTGGATGAGGAATGGAATCGAAGAGTAATCCAAGGAACTCCCAGGGCAGTTATTGTCTAAGAAATATCAACAATCCAGCTGAAGTAGTGTTACAGGAAGGGATGTCAAGTATTTTCATCCCATATGGAGGAAGCGTCTAAGGATAAGGTGCCAAATATGGAGGATCATATAGTTTTCCAAGAATATTTAGAAAACTTTTTCATTGTCTTTTTGGATGACATACTCGTATATTCCAAGTCAGAAGAAGAACATGGGCATCATTTGAGGATGGTGTTGCAAGTGCTAAGGGAGCATCAACTATATTCCAAATTGTGCACGTGCTCATTTTATCAAAACATAATTCATTATTTGGGGCATATCATATCTGAAGAAGGGATAACAGTGGACCCTGAAAATATTGAGGCCATTAAAGGGTAGACAACACCTAAGAATGTGATAGAATTCAGATCCTTCATGGGTCTAGCTAGATACTACATAAGGTTCATTGCAGGGTTTTCGAGAATAACTCATCCCATCACTTCCCTGCAAAGGTAGGGGAAGAAGTTTCAATGGACAACAGAATGTGAAATGAGCTTCCAACAATTGAAGTAGTTGTTAACCAATGCTCCAATTCTGTGGATTTCTGATCCAAATGAAGTTTTCATGGTTTACATAGATGCATGCAATGAAGGACTTGATGGAGTCCTGAGTCAGAATGGATTTGTGATATGCTTTGAATCCAGGAAATTGAAAGAGCATGAAAGGCTCTATGCCACTCATGATTTGGAGTTGGCAGCCATAGTTCATGCTTTAATGAAATGGAGACACTACCTCATGGGAAAGAGGTTTGAGCTGAGAACAAACCATAATGGTCTGAAATATTTGTTTGACCAACCTACCTTGAATTCTAGGTAGAGTACATGCTTGGAATTCCTTTGTGAATATGGCTTTGATATTAAGAACATCAAAGGAAAGGAGAACAAAGTGGTTGATGCACTCAACAAGAGAGTGCATGAAATGCATGCTACAACCATTAGCATGTATCTGACGGATCTTAAAGGAAAAATTTCCGAGGCTGCAAAAGTTGATTTGCAGTACATGGAATTGGTAACTAAATTGCAGCAAGGTAAGATGCAGCAGAAAGCTGAAGATTATGAATTGGGAATTGATGGAATTATCTTGTACATAAACAAATTTTATGTACCCAATTCTCCTGAATTGAGGAGTGTGATTTTAAAATAAATGCATAGTGTGACTTATGCTGGACACCCAGGATATCAGAAAATAGTTTCAATGGTCAAGAGCCAATATTATTGTCCATACATGAAGAAAGAAATTTCAGAGTACACAACCAAATTCTTGGAGCGTCAAAGGGTCAAGGATGAGCATAGACACCCATATGGGTTGTTGCAGCCATTAACCATTCCTGAGTGAAAGTGAGAGGTGGTGACAATGGATTGCATCACATGATTACCCAGAACAAACAAGCAATATGATTCCATCATGGTAGTGGTGGATAAGCTTACTAAAGCTATATCTATTTTATTCCATTAAAGACTACTCACAAGGAAATTAATGTTGCAGATATTTATATGAGGGAAGTAGCATACCCAAGACAATTGTGTCTGACAGAGACCCAAATTTTACCTCAAAGTTTTGGAAATGGTTATTCAAGGGGTTCGGAACAAATTTGAACTTCAGAACAACCTACCATTCTGAGTCTGATGGACAAATAGAAAGAGTTAATCAGGTGATAGAAGATATCTTAAGAATGTATGTGATGGAAAAACCATCCAGATGGGAAGACTAACTACACTTGGTAGAGTTTTCTTACAACAATGGGTATCAAGCATCACTGAAGATGATCCCGTTTGAAGCACTTTATGGAAGAAAGTGCAACACCCCAGTAAGCTGGGACAACCCAGCTAATAGAGAAGTGGTTGGGATAGAGTTGCTCAAGGAAATGGAAGAACAAATGTTGTATATTATGCAGAATTTGAAGGCTTCCCAAGACATGAAAAAAAGCTATTCTGACAAGGGCATAACCCACATCGAGTTTAAAGTGGGTGATCATGTTTTTTTGAAGGTAAAAGCCAACAAAAAATCCTTGAAGTTGGGAAACCAATCCAGGTTGGCAACCATATATTGTGGTCTGTTTGAAATCCTAGAAAGGATTTGACCAATAGCTTACATGCTTGCATTTCCTACATGCATGACTATTCATAACATATTTCATGTCTCATTGCTCAAGAAGTATATACCTAATGATAATCATGTGATTGATTGGAATGTGATTCAGGTGGATCAAGAAGGCGCTATACAGGTGCACCCGGTGCACATACTGGACCGGAAGAACAAGGAGCTCTGGAATTGAGCCATAAGGATGGTAAAGGTCCAGTGGACTTGGTACGGTCCTGAGAAAACAACTTGGGAGCATGAATATGTTATGCAGACATAATACCCGCATAGTTTTGAAGATTTTGAACATCTTGTGGATGTTGTATAAATCAGTTGCACTAAGGACAATGCAAAAATAAGGGGAGGGGATTATGATACCCCAAGGCCGAGCCCCGATTGTAATTATGAATGTAATGATGTTTATAGGTTGGCGAGCCAAGTATTATAATCTGATAGGCTTATGTGTGTATTAGGTCAGAGATCCTAGAGGCTAAGGCCAATGGGCCTAATTTTGTATATGTAATTATGCATATTATTAATAAAAATACATCGTTGTGTGTAGACTGACCATGAAGAAATAGTTATGGGGGATTAAGATCCACTAGGTTGGGTAAGGGAAGGCGGATGAGAGGCTGGAATGAGGGGATAAGATTAAGAGATTAAGTCCAATAGAATAATATATTATTATTCTAAATGTTGTGAGTGGGATATGAATATATCCTAAGTTCCTTTGGAAAGAGGGTACGACTTCCAAATGGAGAGGAACACGCTTCATGAGCGCCATGCTTCAACTCAGGCACATGAAATATAAGTGAGAATTCATACTATTTTGGGGGTCTTCTCTTGGCCATTTTTTCACCAGTGCACCCAACAAGCACTGAGTACCCTGGTCTGCCTTCTTGAATTCTTTAACCACACCGAACCTCTGTAATAGAACCGAATTGACACCCCGACTACACCTATTCCCTTGGGGGTTTCCTGCGCTTTTCCCGTTAGTACCATTCACCACGCCCAATTTCTAATGTTTTCATCACCATGCTCATGTTTTGAGGACCAGGAGTGAAGAAGTGGGTTGTCAGGACCGTGAATAGAAGAAGCAGGTTTTCAGGCCTATGGGCAACTCTCTCCAAGTGAGAGAGTGTCCTGAGGAAGTGAGTTCTCCTAGAGGGATTCTAGTAGCAGATACAAAGCTCTGAGAATTCCTGATCTGACCTATTGCTGAAGCCCCAGAAAAGGAGGTGAATCAATTGATGTAATTTTGGACAGTGAAGGTGTATACTCCTGGGGTGGGACAAGCACGTGGGGAATGAGAGTCTGTGAGTTGTGGGCGTAAGTGACTCCTTGGAGGAAATCCTTCCTGCTATACTGTGAAACTTTGTGTTGTCCCTGCCTAGCCTAGGAATCTCTTTCGTGGTGGAGTTTAGTCCCAGCACCGGGGTGACCCAGTGCTGAGAGTGATGACCAACATGGTCTAAGGTTGGGAGGTTCGTGGAAGATCTGCATGTAGTTGGTGTACTTCAATAAATAGATATGTATCTTTTTTGTGCATAATTTCTTAATGATGTATTTGAGTGCACGTCTAAGATTCTTGTAATATTATCACGTGTTTCACTGCATGTATGTTTCCATATTATTTATTTCATTTCATGTGAAGTTTTGTATGTGACTATTTTCGCAAATGAATTCTGTCTTAGTGGCATTACCCGACCGGTTGGTGGATGGGGGCGTTATAGAGTGGTATCAGATATGAGAATGAAAATATACAGTCATTAGGTAGCGTTGTTGGCCTGTTGGTGGTGGTTGGGGACGTTACTCCTACATACACGATTTCACGATCACAAGGAGAGATACAACAACCTTGCGATCATTCCATTAGTGGATGAGGACCGTTAGATCAAACCCATCGAAGGAAGACACAACAATTGTTATAATCTTCCATCTAGGAGTGTTGTGTATATTTTAACCTTGTACAATATCTACTGCAAACATATATTCAGTAAAAGAACATAAAATATACAATGAAAAATACAAACATTACACAGATATTTTTCCCCTGGAAACCCAAAATGGGAAAACCAACATATTCTATATTCATTCATATGTGTTACATTGTTTACAATACAATATACATATAGGATCCAACGAAATCCAAAACCCTAATCCAATGAAATGGATTAGTTCACAACCCTAATTACTTAACTGGAAATAGAAAACCATCGACAAAAACCATGTGCCGAAAAACCACCTAAATATGTGACACGTTTCCTGAGGCAAAACAAATTTCCTCGTGCAAAGAATATAACGCATATGCAAAATTATCCCACTTGTTGTTTTCTTTGCATACAGGGGGTTACAGATTTACATAGTCAACAATCCAGGGCAACAATGCCCATGGATCCTCTACACCAAGAGAACTTCTCAGTGCACACATATTTTGTTAATGAATCTGCAACATTCTTCAAAGTGTCCACCTTCATCAACAATACTTTCTTTTCTTCAACCATGTCTCTCACAAATTGATATTGAATATCAATATTCGTTGTCTTTGAATGATGAGTTGGGTTTTTCCAAAAAAATTTCACTTTGACTGTCACAATCTATCCTTACAACTTTTTGTACCAACCCAATACCTGAACACAATATTTGTAACCATACTGCTTCCTTACTTGAATGAGTGGCTGACATGTATTCAACTTCTGTAGTTGAAGGTGCCACTACAACCTGTCTTTTTCTCATCCAACTTATTGCTCCTCCAAATAGGTTAAACAGATACCCACTTTTATATCTCCTACGATCTAGATCTCCAGCCCAGTCTGCATCCACAAAGCCATGTATATCCACCACTCTGTCCAATCGCAGTCTTCCTTCGTAGCACAATCCATAGCTAGCAGTGCCAAGCAAATACCTAAAAACCCTTTTTACTGCTGTCCAATTCTCCTTCCCTGGTTTTGACATATACCTGCTCAAAACTCCCATTGTATGTGCAATTTCCAGTCTAGTACATACCATTGCATACATCAAACTTCCAACTGCACTCACATATGGAACACGAGACATGTCCTCCTCCTCTTGATGTGTCTTGGGACACTGATCCACAGATAACTTTACACCAACAAGAATAGGAACCTTGACCGGTTTACATTCCTACATATTAAACCTCTGCAATATTGTCTTGACATATTTTCTCTAATTTAACCAGAGTTTCCTCCTTTTCCGATCTCTTTTAATTTCCATGCCTAAAATGAAATTTGAAGCATCGAGATCCTTCATGTCAAATTTAGAGGACAATTGGGTTTGCACATCCTGGATAATCTCCTTGTTGTTTCCTATCAACAACATGTCATCCACATACAATACCAAATAAATAAAATGATCACCAATTAATTTAAAATACACACAATGATCCTCTTTGCTTCTTGTGAAGCCAAGTCCCAACATATAAGTATCAAATTTTTGATACCACATCCTTGGTGATTGTTTTAAACCATACAGGGATTTTTTCAGCTTGCATACCAGCTCCTTATTTCCCTTCACAAGATAACCTTCTGGTTGCTTCATATAGATTTAATCTTCCAGATCCCCATGTAGGAATGTTGTCTTCACATCCATTTGTTCTATTTAAAAATCAAATGCAACAACAATAGATAACATAAATCTTATGGAGGTTAACTTGGCAACAAGAGAAAAATTATCACCAAAATCAATTCCCTCAACCTGGGAATAACCCTTTGCTACTAACCGAGCTTTGTATTTCTCCACTTTTCCTTCTTCATTCAACGTCTTTTTAAATACCCATTTGTTGCCAATGGGATTTCTTCTAGTTGGAAACTCCACTAGATCCCAAGTCTCATTCTTATCCAAAGATTCCATTTCTTCATTCAAGGCCCTTTTCCAAAGATTTGCATACTCTGAATCCACTGCCTCCCTAATAGTTCTAAGATCATCATCAGTAATAGACAAAGAAAAATTTGAATGGAAATCAGATTGAGTATACCTTTCTAATAGCCTTCTTTCTCGAATCGATCTCCTCAATAATGGAGTATGAGGATCTTCTTCTTCTGATTCTCGTTCTTCTGTAGAGTTTGACTTATCATCTTTTAAATCAAACTCTATTTTCTCTGGTTCTTCCTTACTTGGTACGACTTCCTGTTTAACAACATCCTTCATTTCTCTAAATACCACATCTCAGCTATACACTACCTTCTTAGTTTATGGGTTCCAAAGCTTATAACCTTTGAGACCATCTTTGTATCCAATAAAGATACACTTTTCGGCCTTCTTATCTAGCTTACTCCTATTTTCCTTTGGAACATGAACATATGAATCACAACTAAATACCTTGAGATTTGTCAGAGAAGATTCCTTACTAGTCCATACCTCTTGTGGAGTCTTGTCATCCAATGCTGATGAGGGTGATCTGTTGACTAAGTAACATGCAATACCCATTGCCTCTGCCCATAATTCTTGCCCTAGCTCGACACCACTAAGCATGCACCTTGCTTTTTCCATTAGCATCCTATTCATCTTTTCTGCAACTCCATTATGCTGAGGTGTATATGGAGTATTCTTATGCCTTGCTATACCGCACTTCTTAGAAAATTATTCAAATTCATTCCCGTAGAACTCTCTGCCATTATCTGTCCTTAGCACCTTAATTCTTTTCTCTGTTTGATTCTCAACAAGAGCCTTAAAATCTTTAAACCTGTCAAAGACTTTAGATTTCTTCCCGAGGAAATATATCCAAGTATTCCTTGATAAGTCATCTATAAATGAGACATAGTACACAGATTTTCCCAATGATGGGACCGACACAGGTCCAAAAACATCACTGTGAACTAGCTGTAAGATTCCTTCTGCCCTTTTTTCACTAGAGGGTAATCTTACCCAATTCTGCTTCCCATATCGACAATGTTCATAGATATCAAAATCCAGAGAGCAATTAGACATACCTTCAACCATACCTTTACCGTGTAGTAGTTGAAGACCCTTCTCTCCGATATGCCCCAGTCTTTGATTCCACAACATAACCTTTTCTCCAGAGACTGTAGGAGTTCTTTCTTCTTCAAATCCAATATCAGGAACAATGGAACTATTGCACCCATCACTAATAGTGCTTCCTTCCAGCTTATACAAAGTTCTAAACTGAACTCCTTTTAGCAACACCATTGCTCCTCGAACCATCCTACAGGTTTCCTTTTCAAATATTGTTTTTACCCATGCTTCGTCCATTTTTCTTACATAAATCAAATTTTTGGCCAACCCTAGGATGTGTAGAACACTAGGCAGTGTTCTAATCCTTCCATATATGAGCCTCAACTTGACTTTTCCTTGTCCTATAATTATGGTTGTTGAATCATCACCTAAGAAAACATTACCTCCATCATACCTTTCATATTCGCAGAACCACTCCCTGTGGGGAGTCATATGAAAGGATGCCCCAGAGTCAACCAACCATGCCTCATGATCTACATGTGTGCTTGAAGAAGCCATGTACACATCCCCTCCTTCTTCCTTGGAGGTGTTTTCTTCTGTAGAATGAGATTCTTCAGATTCCTTCTTTTTCTCAACCTTGGATCTACACTGCTTCTTGTAGTTCCCTTGTTAAGAACCAAACATCAATATAGCATAGAAAAACCTCAGGAAAAGTACTCAACGCCTTGAAAAAGAAATAATTTCAGATAATAAGCCTCTTCGAGGGGGCAACCTCCTTTTACCCCACTTAAATGTTCAAGTACAAGATGA
>ML787735.1:213360-235899 GCA_009831015.1 Picea engelmannii
AAACCAAAGTTGGAGTTTCTCCATTCTTGATTCACCTTCCTTGTGTCCTCATCATGAATTTCATGGGATGCATTTTCACTTTCAGGTGTCTTCTCTGTTACGAAATTTTTCAATACTTCCATGACCTCCCCTTTTAAACCATCTATCTTAGTATCCAACTTAGGTTCCATTGAATCCATCTTCTTTTGTAGTTCATTTATGTCCCTAAACATTTCTTCACCTTCATCAAGAGTCCAATTAGGATTTTCTGGAGGCTTATTTGGTGTAGAAGGTCCCTTTTTCGGTGGCATGTTGGCCAAGTATCACTTTTGAATCTTGATTTTGAGGCGGTTCTGCTAGACAATATTTATTTTATTCTATCTCAAAAGTTTCATCCCTTATGGGTATGAAAATTTCTTTTAGGTAGTTCTATGATATTTCTTCTCTGCAATGCCACAGGTCTGATCAAAATTGGATGTGCCAAGTGGAATTTATGGTAACTTCCTCACAACTTGCCGATTTTTGGCCTTTCCAGGAGATCTCACTTGTATAGCGTGCCCCGCACAAAATAATTGATATCAAATTCTGAAACTCATACCCAAAATACTACATATTGTTCATGATCCAATGAAACTAGTCCCACTCAATTTGGATACTCTAGCAAGAAGTTATGACTGTTTTACCTGGAACACCGTCTTGAGACTAGTCAATAGGACTAGTCAGATACCCTATATTACACAAGGTGTATATACAAATTTAAGATGACCCAGAAGCTACACCTTTTACCATAGATACCTTACTAATTTATGTAAATTTACTCTAGATTGCAAGGTTTGAAACGTTACATAAATTGTTTTATAACGAAAATTCTGCAATGACTCATTTCAGGATGATTCCAGAACCCTATTTTGCACAGGCTGTATCTTCGAAAGTATAAGGCCTCAGAAGATGAGTTTTGAACCCAACGTACCTTAATCTGTCTACTAAATATCCTCCAATATTTTCCTTCGGAAACATTGTAGAAAAAAAGTTATATCGAAAATTCCACAGTGTCTTAGATGTAGCAGCGAAACCCCAAGACCTTGATCTCTGATACCATATGTTAAGAACCAAACATCAATATAGCATAGAAAAACCTTAGGAAAAGTAATCAACACCTTGAAAAAGAGATAATTTCATATAATAAGCCTCTTTGAGGGGGAAACCTCCTTTTACCCCACTTAAATGTTCAAGTACAATATGATTCAAAATGAAAATGTCTCCTTGGTATATATATGAGACTAGGAGGTATAATTACAACTAATGGCCTAAAGCCAACATAAATAAAATAACATTACTAGTCTAATATGCCCCAATTAAGAGTTAATGAGCCAATATTAGGGCTTAACATCCCTTCTTTTCTACATCTCCAACATACCCTTACAAAATTTCTAGGAGATTTAGATCTACCCTTAGACTTAGATCTCCCACTTGAGAAATTAGATCTATTCCTTTCATGGGAACGTCCTCTTGCAAATAATGTGTCTGTGCTCTATCCTTCCATATTATTCCTTCTCATATCCTCCGACAACAAGGATGAGACCACTTCATCAAACTTCAAGGCAACTGTATTACTACCTATGGCCAAAACCAGACTATCCCAGGAGTCTGGTAAATAACACAGTAAACTAATACATTTATCTTCATCTGAAATTTTAATATCAAAAGATACTAACTGACTTAGCACAGTATTGAAGGCGTTGAAATGCTCTGCCACTGAGTCTCCATCTCTCATACTCAAGTTATACAACTTCTTTCTCATAAATAGTTTATTTACCAGGGACTTATACTGATACAGCTTCCCCAACTTTTCCCATAAATCCTTGGTTGTAGCTTCCTCTGACACATTCAATAATACTGAATCGGAGAGACACATTCAGATTGTGCTTTTTTCCTTCTGATCCAACTTTTTCCAGTCATATGCTGAAGTTCCTGTAGGTGCAGTACCTAGATCTATTGCGATCCGCTGATCTATGCCCACCAACAGATCTTCCATCTTGATTTTCCATAGCTCAAAACTTTTCCCATTAAAATTCTCGATCTCCATCTTCGAATTGCTTTCCATTTATTTTCACCTAAAAAATCAATGCCACAGATCTCCCACTGTAACAAGGCTTATCACAGTCCCAAGCCAAACCATTGACCACAAAAGCATCCCCCTGAAGCCAACAAAGCTCTGATACCAAATGTATATTTTAAACTTGTACAATATCTACTGCAAACAAATATTCAGTAAAAGAACAAAAAATATACAATGACAAATACAAACATTACACAGAGATTTTTCCCCTGGAAACCCAAACTAGGAAAACCAACATATTCTATATTCATTCATATGTGTTACATTGTTTACAATACAATTTACATATAGGATCCTGCAGCATCCGAAAACCTAATCCAATGACCTGGATTAGTTCACAACCCTAATTCCTTAACCGGACATGGAAAACCATCGGCAAAAACCATGTGCTGAAAAACCACCTAAATATGTGACACGTTTCCCAATGATTTTTTCTTTCGAGGGAACTGCCCCCAAACCCCCACATGGGGGGAATTCACTCCCCTGCACCCCCCAAGGGGGGGCCTATTTGTGAAAATAATATAACACATACCCAACATGTTGCATACTATTGGACCGACACAAAGGGGTAAATAGTTAATGATTGAACCGTGACCATAAGATCTGGAGGTAGAGGAAAGAGGACCGTTGGGTCAACGACTGATTAATTCTTGACCGTCGGATCATGCTGAAGGTATATAAACGTACGAGAGTCATTGTGGAGATTGAATGATGATTTAACAATCACACATGTTCATACTTCACAATCAACCATGATTGTTGATCTTGACAGGTCAACAGATCAACGACACACATCGATTCCATTGCCAATGAGTATCTTCCATTGCAGAGATAGGGAGGAGAGTTAAATCGCGATCTAGTTGAGGTTTCAAAATCACTTTCATCCCTCAGATCTAGGGGAAGATGGATCTACATCATTGATCAATAGAAAAACGATTAAGCCCTTATCATAGTGCCTAGACATGGAAGATGAAAGGATAGCGCCTGAAAAGAATAGAGCTGAGGTCATAGCTCTCGATCACATGGAGAGAAAACTAAGTTCCTCCGGGCCATTCAAGGAAGATAGAGTTTATCACTCTGCATTATACTGTGATCACGGGGTCTGGGTCTGCAGAAAAGGGTTGACAGAATGATGAAGAGAATTCGATCCTATTAGTGATCGAATAGGAAGAGAGAATGAATAAATGAGTATGTTTCATTGAATAGGCTTGTGTGAGCCATATTAAGTAAAGTTACTGAGGCCTTGGAATAACTTAGTTGGAGTGAAAGTCTAGGGATCTGTAGAATAAGTTGGACCAAGTAATAATCCTTGACTCCTTCCTGGTTGTTTATTGTATCTCTCTGGTACGAGAGATTGATTTACTAATGCATGTAAGTGTTTTGACATCATAATGATTATGGTTGCATGATTGTAGGAACAATTGAAAATTGTTTGTGTTTCACTCAAAAAAACATTAAGGATAACATGAGGAAGTGCATAAGGATATGCTAGGACATATCTGAAAATGTCTTGTTAAAATGATACATACATTTTTACTTTACATGAAAATCAATATAATCATGATGTATGGCATGTGTAAAAAAAATAAAATTGGAGTTGTTGAGAAAGATAGTTTCCAAAGATGGAAAACCTCAAGCAGAGAAAGTTAAGGATGGGTTATAATCCTTGCAAGAAAGTGCATGAGTACCATGGGTACAATGACTAATCTATGGATATTCAGGATAAAGGTGCTTGTATTTAGCACATTGCATGGAATTGCTTTGAGGAAATGCATGTTTGCATAAAGGATAAACAATGGATTTTCCATTAAGGAAGGAGGACCTTCCAATATTTCTACTTATATTGTATAGGTGTTAAAGAAAAGTAAATTTGGGTGGTCATGAGTGTTAGCACCCTGGTTACTAGTGAAGGAAGAATGCTTGGGTGCATTCGAGAGAAACTTATAGTTTCATATGTGCTGACTTGGGATCATGATCAACCTGTAGTAGGAAGTACAATCCTGCTGCAATAATGAACAAGAAGGAATAAGCCATATGGTGAAGAGGTTGGTTAAAATACAACACACCATGGAAGAGTGCTTGTCACCAGGTGTGGAAACTTGAAAATCAATGCAAGAGTGCATTGGGTATGAATGTGACCATGAATATTGACACATTGATTAAAGTCATTTGATATTTGAATTGTATTTTGAAAATTTAGTGTGTTGAAAGGGTGCTTTCATAAATAATAATATTTCCTTTTTTTCTTTGTACCCTTGAATAGATGAAAATGACTTGGACTGTTAGTATGCATCGTTTGAAAAATATAATGTGCATGAAAACTAACAATTTGTTTGGCTGGGGAATGTTGAAGTTGCAGGAAGAAAAAGAATCTTGGATATGGCAGTGTGTAAGCCCATAAGGAAGACCAATTTCCTGTTGAGATACCTACTATGGGAAGTAAAGTCCCATACTTGCGAATCTGGTTCCTATGCAGAACATATCTGAAAATAAATGGAGAGCGTGGAAATATGGGGGTAACAGATTTGAAAGAAAATTCTGAATTTGAAATTGATGATAATTTCTCATTATTTTTTATACCTGTGATACAAGTGATATGGAAAATATATGTCTAGCGAGGACATATGAAGGTTGTGAAGACAAAAAACATGAAATCTATTGTTGAGACATGAGAACCCTATGGTAAGCCATGATCACCCTAGAACATGTTGTGTTGTGGGAACTGAAGCTGGAGGGATGCCTCGACAGAGAAAGTTTGAGGGATGCCTTGACTGTAAGGCTCAATGAAGTCTTTGAAATTATTCTTGTGCAAGAAATCCTTGGAAAGAAAAGATGGATCACTCGAGGAACTGTATAGAAGAGAAGGGGATTCCTGAGCCTGGGCCTGGAGGGTGGGTGACCGCAAGGAAGAAGGGACTTTGAAAAATATCATACACTATTGATTGGTATTGTGCACATAATGGGTATGTCTAGGAGGAATAATGGGCCAAGATAATAATATAGCCATGTGGATAAAAATCCACGAACTGCATAGATGGTTATGGTGCTAGGTTATGAAATTTTCTTGAATTTTATGCAACAATAAATTGTTTTCGCATGAAACTATGATTAATGTGATTGTTGTCCAAGAATTATTGAAGTCAGGTGATGAAGGTTAAGAGTCTAGAAAGGAACTAAACAAGGATGAGGATTAGTATTTGTGAAGCAGTTGAATGACAATAGCATGACATGTGTTACCGAGGAAGAACACCGAGGATGATGTTCCTTTTAAGGGGGAGGGGATTTTAACACCCCTGTTTCCCCTAGTTTGTAATTAATCATTAATTATTATTACCATGCTAAGGCATGAGAATGATGTAAATGTATTATTGTTTAGATTTCCAATGACTGATTATAGGGGTGAAGCCTTGAAATACTGGCCATGATATCACTAGAGGAAAGAAATGGGAAAACTATGGAGAGGGCTCATTATGTCAAATGACCCCAAATTTCCCTTTGATGAGGATGATAAACCTCCTCCAGTTCCCAAGGATAGGAATCGATTAATGAAGAAAGGATCAATGGTTTAACCATCAACCACCCCCATGAATGGAAGCATGGCATGGTTGAAAAATTTCAGCTCGAAGTACCATAGGGTATGGCAGACCTAGGCTGACTCGAGTCTCCTTCTGACAGAAGTAACAAAATAGGTGGGGAACCTTCCTGAGAAGAGGGGGTGCAAGCAATAGACATAGAGATAGTTGAGAAGAGGGTGTGTGCAAGGCTCTGCATAGAGTAGGAGACACCATACAAGAGGAGGCGAGGCTCTCCAACTAAGAAGTTAGCAGAAAACATGACCTGAAGTAGAGGACCACGAACTTGAAGATGAGAAAACATATGATAAACCTTGTAGGGTTGTTGTGACCGAGAGAGAGTATCTGAGAAATGGCATGGATTCCCTAGTGATATCATGGCTTGGCATGAGGGTGGCCGAAGTGCTAAGAGTGAATTATTCTAAGCCTATGGCTAGGTGGAAAGGAACATACCCACAATCAGTGAGTTGGCTACAACCTGTAACAGATAGGTATACCCATACCCTATGTAATTTCAGTTGTAACTGTGAAATAAAGTTGGATATCCTATGAATGTTTATAGATGTGCATGTTTGCATGATGGTTGGACTATGTTCCTTTACCTTTGGCTTGAATGTGTTGGTTTGAACACGTAAATTCTCAAGTCCTGTAGTGGCTCAAGCTAAAACAAATGAATTGTGAGTTCGTCGACTTTGGGCATAGTTTCATGTTTGTGTGTTTATACTTCCAATTATTATGGGCCTCCTTGAATAAGGGATATTGTTAGTTTCAAGAGAGGTAGCGCGAAGGTGCATAGAGCCTACACTAACTACATAGATGTAAAGAACTCTCTAAGTTATAAACTTTGGAAGAAACACAAGGAGTGTCCCCTCATTTCATTTGAGGCACCAATAAGCTCAGGAGGTATAATGCTCTTACAGGTTAGACAAGGGGGTGCATTCCCCAAACCTTTCATCTATGTGACCGAGGGCTCATGCTCATGGCCTTAGAAATTCCCTGGTTGAGAAATGAGTGTGTGTAGCCCCTGAAAATATTCGGAGGTCCCATATGACCAAGGTATGGAAACCCTATGCTAGTCCGAAAGGAGCTAGCTTTTATTGGCTTAAAAAATCTGAGAGTTTGGAGGTCCGGAATGTCACGATTTAAACAGATTTTGGCTAAGAGGTATGAGCGTATCCCTTGGGGGTTGAAAAAACTCCTGAAGGACAAATTTACAAATTATCGGGGACCGATGATCCTTGGATCCTTCGAGATAATTCTCATCCATAAATTTGGGAGTCCGTGGAGGACCCCTCTTGAATGTCCATCAAGAAGGACACGTCGAAGGTGCAACATGCGTAACTGTTGCCCCTGCCATTTGTCACGGATTAAGTGTATCTGAGAAACAAGAAATTTGAGAGATCTGGGTGACTAATACGTGAAGGGGATGAAGTCCCGAAGCTTGGAGTGGGTTTAATATCTCGGATGAGAGGCCACGTGGCAGGAGATCCCGTGGTCCGGGAGCTCAACACTTCGGAGGGAATGGGAAGAAAGTTGTTGTGGAGCCAAACATTTCAGAGCTCCAAAGGTCAGAGAAATCCTGGTTTCTTCCTCTAGTGACGCATGTCACCAGATATTATAATCCAGAGACTTAACACTCGAGAGGATTTGGGGTTTGACACCTCCAAAAATCCCGAACGTCGAATCGACAAAGTGATGTGAGCCATAGATCGAGGGGTCTACGTGGACAGATCTTGAATGTGAGATCAAAAGAATGTTAGAAGGATGTGTTAAGGGTCAACGTGGCTCATTGACGTCACCTAGGGTGACATGGACCCACGATTGATGTACCACATGTCACTTGGACATGGATGTTTTGCAGACCCTTGGGACCATTAGAATGTGACACGTGTCACCCCCTGACAAGGGAACATGTCACCCCTAGCCCTCATCCATGGCAGTCCCTAGTATGTGTCCACTGGGCCACGTGAATGGTGAAGTACCAGGACTTCGGGACTCTGAAAGACCTAGGGTGTAGTGTTGTAGAAAGGCCCGAGGGTCAGAGCCATGTGGAGAGATTTCAATACTTCGAAAGTTTGAGACTCTGTGACTCCAGAGGATTTGGAATAGGGTGGTGCAGAAAGGCTCAAAGGCCAAAGCCACATGGAAAGCCCATGGGACTTCGAAAGAAAAGTACTCTGGGATATTTGGGTCATTAAACCATGTGCACCGAAAAGAGCCAAACGCTGAATTTTTACCTTAGACACATGATTTCCTAAGGATAAGGATCCACCGTTGATTAACGATGGATGGATCTCCTCCATATATCTAGGAGCATGGGGAACTTTGTGATATCGAAGAAATCGGTGTGATATGAATGAGTCGGATCCATGTAGGCACCACATGTCCCATGAATATTAAACCCCAAAGAAATTTGGAAGGGAAAATCTCCCAATCCTGAGCTCGGATTCGAGCATGGAAATAGTGGTTGGAAATATCTTAGCGAATAGAACGTGATAGAGAATCCAGAAAAAAGATTTGATTAATTAGGGAAAAAAAAATTGAGATCCCATCCCTTAAAAAGTCATTTTAAGGGGTTGGGTGTGTTACAACAAGGATAACATCCAAAAAATGTCTTACGACTTTGATATCTTCCAAGACCAAGTAAGGAATGAATTTTACAAATTCGAAAACTGACTTGAAAAATACATATGTGAATTTGAAATCATCAATGCCACTCTCAACCAGTTGTTGAATCGATCCCAAGGCCCTAATTCTTTGAAAAACCATCCCACTTAGATGGTGAAGAATCCTCCCATACTATGGCCTCTAATTCCAACTCCTTTCATCTTGATGGGTCCGATCCCACGAGCTAGGTCACCCAAATGGATAATTATTTTTCTTTGCATGGAATTACTGATGAGTTGACCAAACTTCGTTATGGTGTTCTCTATTTGGATCTTGAACGGTGGAAATGGTGGAAATGGCATAAAAATGTACCCTATGGGTACTATGTTGCTTTGACCCATTTTTTTGCATAGCTTAATGAACACTTTGACACCGATACCCACCATTTAGTCTGTTTAACCAAGTTTAAACAGTCTAGCACAGTGGAAGACTTTACAATCTCTTTTCAACACTTAGCTTTCATAATGGAGGGCATAGAAAATTCCATCTTTAGGTAATGTTTTATCACTGGCCTAAAGGAAAAAATCCAGGCCTAGGTCCTCGTGGCTCACCCCAAGACTTGGTTAGAAGCTACTAAAGACACCAAAGAAGAACAACAAGTTGCCTTTTCCCAAAACTGAAAACCCTCTTTTATTCCTTTCCCTCAACCTACCAATATTTCCCCTCAAGCTACCCCTCTCAAGATTAAAAAATTAACCCGGGCATAAATGGTTGAACGCCAACTCAAGGTTCTTTGATATAATAATGATGACAAATATTTTCCAGGGAAGGAGTGTAAGGAACAAAATATTCTTATGGCCATTTCAGAGGATGTTGCTGATGAGGAGGCTAAAGTTTCCACTATGGAAGAGCATCCCCTCATGCTACCCCTCTCAAGATTAAAAAATTAACCCGGGCATAAATGGTTGAACGCCAACTCAAGGTTCTTTGATATAATAATGATGACAAATATTTTCCAGGGAAGGAGTGTAAGGAACAAAATATTCTTATGGCCATTTCAGAGGATGTTGCTGATGAGGAGGCTAAAGTTTCCACTATGGAAGAGCATCCCCCTACAAATGATCATACTCTTCCCTCTGATCCACCAAAGGTTGAACCAATGATTTCGTTGAATTCCCTCACTATTCGACAACACATATATTCCAACAGAGGATGCACACCTTCAGTAACCACTCACACAGCCAGATCAAAGATCAACACACCAATGTTTTCACGTGGAAAAAACCTACGGGGAAAAATCCATGGCCCCAACCAACATGGCCACTTGGAGAAATTTATTAATGCAAAAGAAAAAAATTACATAGATATTTTCAAGGGAGTTTCTGACAATAGATCATCGAAAAATGACCCTCCATTCTCTTTAAATAGAGATGATGGACCAATCAGGTGTTAATCCATGGATCAAAGTAGTTGTTAAGATCGAGGAGAATATGAATCGTCAGAACACTCTATGTTGGAAACATATCGTGACCATCATATTACCTAACTACAAATGAATACTAAGAAAACACACTTTTAGCTAATGACACATTAGACCAAGTTGATCTTAACTAACTCCTAATTGTCTAAATATCCTAACACCCCCCCTT
Source organism: Picea engelmannii (assembly GCA_009831015.1). Lineage (NCBI taxonomy): Eukaryota > Viridiplantae > Streptophyta > Pinopsida > Pinales > Pinaceae > Picea > Picea engelmannii. Next base: position 223,287 of record ML787735.1, read on the forward strand.
GAGAACAAATTGGGATAACATTGAAGGATTTACAAAGGCGACATAATAGGAGAAGGAAGGAGGCATTCAAGACTATCTCCAATTATATTAATGTATGCAGATGAATGAGAGATATTGATTCTGAGCAGAGTCTAGATGGGAATGCTGGAAATTTTACATCTTGAATTATTAGATTCTTCTTCTTTAGCCCCCTAGTGTTGGGCGTGGATTTTATGGTGAGCATCTTGGTCGTGTTGACTCCCAAGGAAGGAAGAATCATGCATGGTGGATAGGCTCTACCTAACTCAGCCATGAATCACTACACTATTTTTGAGAATCTGCCTCCTACTCTCTTAGCTATACTGGCAGGCCATGCCTATATATTGTTTGCCAGTCTTTATGCTTCTCCATCGGAGAAAGGGGATAGTATAGAAAATACATTTTGGATTATGGTAAATTACATTTCCTGCACTTCATCCAAAGTGAAAAGTTCCTTCAAATGTAGTGAGGGTCATAGCTATGTATGGCCGGGTCTAGCAATTCAAGAGCCCTATAAAAGATACGAATCTGATGCTAGACAATCCCTGACATTTCATCTGCCATTCCACCTCCTTAGAAAGCGGTCAGTGAATCTCGATGCTTTCAACATACGGTGAGGTATAATTGGGGCATCTCTATCTCCTTCTTACCATGCATAAAATCCACTCGCCCCTTTCTCCTTCAGAGATGGCTTCCCTCACGTTTAAGATCGATTCGTCTCTTCCCAATTCGACCTCTAAATCCAAGAGGCTCACCAGAATCCTCCTCATTTTGAGTGACTTGTGCTAGTGTTCTGCTGACAGAAACTTGGCCACTGATGATATGGATGAAGAGATTATGGTGTGAAAGAAACGACGGAGACAAAGGACACCGAAATTGCATGTGGGTGATGCAGATGATGTTGGGGGAGGTGAGGGGATTAAGCATAAGATTCATGAGCTACAAATATTGGAAGCCTGCTTTGGAGACAATAAGCGAGTCACCCAGTCCTGTAACTTCATCTAATATATCAATCACCCCTCTCCTATGAAAAACTAAGAAGGGAAACCATTTGGCACAAAGCTATCCTGCGCCCTCTCTGCGAATATAAAAGAAACATGTCCTGCATAAGATTGATTGGATTTCATGAGTTTTTAATGTAAGTTCCCTCTTGATAGGTTTCAGTAGTGGTTCAAATCTACGTCCAATTATCATATCTACAAATTCAGAAAGTGGTCAATATTTTTAGTGGGCATTATTTAACATTCTGTTCTGTTGTATGGCAGTGTTCCATTTTGGCATAAACTTTAATCCCTCCAATCAACGATGCAAGGAGCCGATCTTCCAAATTATTAATATGAAAAATCTATTGTTGAACGTTGTAAACAGTATTCACTCTTAAACAATTTAGATGATTCATTATTCACTATTCAACAATTTTCGATATGGTTTGACTTACATTTTCGTAATCAAAACAAAATACATTACATAAAATCAAATTTAAAACCCAGTTTTAGATATAGTGAGCACATGGAACATAATTTAGGTGGATTTTATGATGTTTTAATATATGTGATTTTTTGAAATATTTGAAATTGATTAATTCCAATACTGAAGTTCATTACACATTCATTGAAATATTTGAAATTGATTAATTCCAATATTGAAGATCATTACACACTGGCATGATGTATTTTTTTATTTTTTTTAAAATTAAAATGAAAATTTAAAATCTTCACATAATAAGTACTTATAAACTAAATTGTTATAGAATTTAAAATTAGAAAACATCAAAATCACTTTGTTCTTTCAAAATCATTTATAATTATATTATTTATCTTCATGAGTTGTAATGAATTCTTTGTAAGTTTTTAATTTAACTATTAAACAATATAGTGGTCAAATTTTCATTTTTTCATATCATGTTTGCTTATGAACACTTAAGTTTATTAAAATTACCACCCCCCATTTACCTATAATTGTCTCTTATTAGCTAAGAGTTTGTCTTCCTCATATGTAAGAAAATAGGTTCTAGAAAGAAAGGAAGTGTGCTCCCTTACAGACCACTAGCGTGTCATTTGGTGGTATGGTTTTCCTTAATAGCGGTGATGGGTGAACCTACATTTACAAATAACCACCAATGATGACTATCCTCATTGTAAATTTAGTTAGGATAAATTTTACAACTTTCATATATATATATATATATATATATATATATATATATATAATTTACTTGTGAATAATTTTATAAACCATCACTTTAAAAAAATAACCATAACTTATCAAGGAAAGCTATACTTACATATATATATATATATATATATATATATATATATATATATATATATGTGAAAATTTTAATGTATTTAATGGAAAGTATTGGATTTCTTAGTATCTAATAACTAAGAATGGTACATTTTTATAAAACCCATCTACCCAATAAGTCTATAAATTTACTTCATGTTGATTTTCTACTAATATAAAAAGCCAAAAACACAAAAAACATTTAAAAAGAGAATGGAAATCTTAGAGATAAATTAAGACCACTCACAAGTAAATAAGGAATCATAAAATATTTGTTTATTAATAATGATAAAATTTGATAGTAAAATTAATTGTCATGGAGCATTTTAACCATCAAATATAACTAAAAATTTAACATAATCTATCATAAGAGATAAATACTAAATTAATAAGTTAATTGAATCTTAAAAACCATCAAATTACAAATTAAATTTATTTTGAAACTCCAACCTTATTTAAAAAAAACATTTCATACATTATCAAAATATCTTATTAATAACTAAATAAATATATTTAAAAACTCAACTCTATTTCTTAATAAACATATCCTGAACTTATATGACAAACAAAGCTAAAAAAATATGGAAGGAGATTAAAATATAAAGAATATATAAAGAAAATCATTACTTATGGATTGCTACAATGTTAGTCAAGTTAGTCAAAACAATGTATATAAGTGAATGAAGGCATATTTTATGAATATAATGTAATTGCAATGAACTTATGTGACAAAGAAAGATAAAAATATGGGAAGAGATTAAAATATAAAAAAACACAATAATTAAAGGAAATAATTACTTATGGATTGCTACAATGTTAGTCAAGTTAGTCAAAACAATGTATGTAAGTGAAAGAAGGCATATTCTATGAATATAATGTAAGTGCAATGAGCTTAGAATTTATAAAACATGTTGTTATATTGCACTTATGGCTTTCAATATATGTATATCGCTATCATGTATAAGTTAAGAAGATGGATGAGAAGCAAGGGTTATAAGTTTAAAAATAAAAGAATATTGCTAAAATGTGATCTTTCCACAATTTCAGATATTTATGACAAATAAAATGAATCATTGATATACTATATTAGTAGTTGGGAGAGAGGTTTTGTTTTAAGGTTTAGCATCTTCAAACTACTATAACAACATGCACAATCATACTTGTTTCTCTTTGCATGTTTGTAATAATGGTCGCATATGGAAGGAAGGAATTGTGCTTAGAGGAGTTGGTAATGGAAAAAGAGGGAGGTGGAAATTACTTCACAAGCATTTTTCATGAAGTGGAAAACAAAGTATTGAGTAACAATGTAGGGGGAAATTGATAATAAGGGATCAATAAAGACAAATGATCAATATAGATCAAAACACAGGGTACTAGTCGAGTTATCACTGACTTGATAAGGAAGAAGTCATTGATTTTGTAAGAGAGGAATCACTACGTATAGGGAAAAACAATATCCGTGATAGAGAGAATAATTTAGAAAGGGTCATCAAGAAGGCTTCAATGCTAGTTACTTTAAATTTTGACAATGCTTTGGGTACTAAAGTTATAGAGGCTAATGGAAAAGTGTTTAACGAAATTATTGTTCTCTAGTTGTTTGAAGAAAAAATTAATTTTTTTTGCATGTTTACCAGGAATACCATAGTAGCAGAGTTTGCATGCCAAGTATTTGTTGAATTCCTTTTTCTTTGGATTCCAAGGTTAAAAAGACTATATCCCAAGACTTTAACAAAAATTGTGTTCAACAACTTTTTGTTAAATTATTGTTTAGGTTAGAAGTGCATAATATTAGTAGAGGATTTTTCTCTTGAATATAAGTTTTTTGGTCAAGTGGTGGGTAAATTCCATGCAACAAAGATAAAATTTTCAGATAATGATAAAGTCTCTTTCTTGGAATTCCTTACTTTTATGGGTGAATTCTTCTTATATGTGGCGGATATCAAGACAGAAATGGAGTTACCACAAAAGATTTTTGTTGAACAATAGTGTTTACTATTTGGGAGTAAACAACTTGAGGACTTATTCCTTTTTTTATAACTATAACATGGTTAAAAAATCAATCCTTATTTTTTTGTTGTGATTGCAGTGTCCTTGTTGTCCTAGGTGGAGGCTTGACCCACTTGCATAGCATCCTCCTATGGTAGAAAACATAATTAGATAGATACAATCATCCATATCCACCTTGACTTGTAGCTTGGTGCAAAATAACACATTCATAGATTTATCCCACCAAGAGGGTTCTTCAAGTGATGTTAGGGGAGGGGTTGGGCCTTCAAGTCTTGCAACATAATTTGGATAAGAGAGGCCACATGGATAGACTAGGATTTTCCATCCTGGTTCATGTGACCCTCAGAGATGCTCGAGCTGCAGGAAGAATTTTTATTGCTCGATGGAGGCCACTAGACATGAAAGCTTTAGGGAGGAAGTTAGTATCTTGACTATATCTTTGTTCTTCAATGATTATACACATATGCATATTTATAGAAAGTGACATATACAAAAGCCAACTTTTGTATATCTACATTTTCAGAAGAAACCTTCGGTAAATGCACATATACGGAAGTGTGCGCATATATGGAAGTTGACTTACATATATGCGCATATACAGAAGGGTGCATATATGAAATCCAACTTTCGTAAATGCGCATATATGAAAGTTGGCTTCTTTATATGTGTGCTTCTGTATAAGTGCATATACAAAAGCCAACTTCTGTAAATACGCATTTACAAAAGTGTTATTCTGTAAATGTTGACTTCTATCTATGCGCTTATACAAAATTTTTATTCAGTATATGCACATTTATGGAAGTGTATTTTTGTCAATGCTCATTTACAGAAGTTGTCTTCCATATATGCAGACATTTACGAAAGACATCGTTTGTAAATGCGCATATATGAAAGTGTGCATATACGGAAGTGTGAATATATAGAAGCCAACTTCCATGTATGTGCATTTAGGGAAACAACCTTCCTATATATGCATTTAAGAAAGTTGGTTTCTCTAAATGTGTGCTTCCATAAATGCACATATATGGAAGTTGGCTTACGTATATGCGTGTATATGGAAACATGGATATACATAATCCAAATTTTGTAAATGTAGATATATGGAAGTTATATTCCATATATACGCGCTTCTGTATATGTGTATAAGTAGAAGTTAACTTCCGTAAATGCACATTTATAGAAGTGTGCTTCTGTAAATGTTCATATACAGAAGTTGGCTTCCTTATATGCATGCATATGAAAGTGCTTCATAATTGCGCTTGTTCGGAAGTTGGCTCGCTTCCATATATACGCTAATACGGAAGCATTGATATATGAAAGTGTTGATATACATAAGTTGGACCACTTCCTTATTTATAATTTTTTCTATATAATTGTGGAAGATTTCCACATTTTTATCTTTTTTAAAACATTTTTTATTTTTCATTTTTAATATTTAATTTAAATCAAATTGATATCAATTTTCATTTTAAGTGTCCTCCTTAATTAATTTATTTGAATTAAGCCCCTTCTTAATAATATATATATTTTTATTTTAAATAATTTATATATATAATTTGATTATATATTTTTTTTAATAAAAAAGAAATTTGGATTTTCTATTATATAGATACTAAATTACACACAAATTACCTAGGATTTTAATGATCCACTCCTCGATCAGTATTCAGAATGTCATGGTTTTTCATTAACAACATAGCTATTCTTTTACTATAATTAGTTTGAGAAGTATCTCATAGTTTTTCATTAACAACTTAGCTATGCTTCTACTATAATCAATCTTGGAAGTTTTCCTACTGTCTAGAGCTTTAAATATTACAAAGTTAAACTTGGGGATACAATTTAGACTCCCCATGATTGAGAAATGAGCCAAAAACATATAAGCAAATAAAAAAAGAGAAAAAAAGAGAACCCAAATATGAGTCCTTCATTATGTGTCATGTCTACGCAGCTCCATGTCTGGTTCCTCCTTAGGTGTCTTGCGAGGTTTCGACTGATCATACTCCAACATGATTGGGTGCTCCCTAATTCCCTTCTAGCTAGTGGTTCCCTCTCGTTGACGTTGTAGTGGACCATAGTCTACTGCTTGCCTTTCTTGGAAACGAACCCCAAATCGAGCAAGTTTGCAAAATATCTCGAATTTGGCCTCTATAATTCGCACAACATGTGGGGTGGCTATGTTTTATTCATCTTCTTGATCCACCACCTAATCCACTATTTCATCTTTTAACCAGTATGTTTCTGATAGACAAAAATATTTAGTGTCTCGAGTTAAGGATTGACTTGGGTCTGTAACACAGTTCCAGGCTTCGACCAAAATTTGTTCCTCTGAGATAGTTTTTTTTTTCTTGAGCACCGCCTCCTGCACTATGGTCCCAACCCACGTTTCCATGTTTGAATATAAGTTTTGGAATCTATTTCTCACCTCCCCAGTGACCCTCGCTATTTTGGTTTGGGCCATGAGGCCTACTAACATATGCAACCCCCCCTCCCCTCTCTTCTTCTTAGGTCTCCCTTCGTCACCTTTGAAGTTGCATCCCTTCATTATTCCTTTACTCTGAACAAGTTTATCCCATGTATGTTGCAGACTAGTCTTTATTTCCATCCCCCATAGGATTTTTGGTTGGCTGCAAGCGTTATTTCCCTGGAAGAATCATGTTAAGCTTTCTTTAGGTTTCACCCACCTTATACTAACTCGAATAGAGAGGAATGTGTGACCAAGGGTGGCAGAGAACCCCTAAGTCAGTTTCCTCTATGATTCTCATAACCACCACCACTTGCTTGAGGACTTACCTTATGCAAATGGAAGATGCAGGCCCAATTCATAAATTTCCCTGTTAATATTGATCGTGTGCTTCCATTTAACATGGGGCCAAAAATCATTCTCAATGCCCATGATATCCTCCTATTCTTGTCATGAATAACTAACTTCATTCCTCTCCCATGAGCCCATAACCTTCAGTGCCTTTTCATTATCCCATTTGTAATAACATGGTACACCTTGAGCATCTTCTCATATAAAGGCTCCTTTCAAGAGTCTTCTTCCAATGGTCAACTACATTTTTGAAATCTTTTTTATCTTGAATCTATTATGTGAATTGCTTCAAATCCTTCCTATGATACCGCACTCAAAAGCATCAGGATCCCTTCATCATTTGTTTCTAAATTATCATTGACCTGTTCTTATGTAGTTAGATCCTCTAGACAATGTCTTTGGTATATGGGACATGAACAACATGAATCCCATGGACACCATGGCCTAAGCCCAGTTTCTTGATATTGGCCTCTAGAAGTGGTTGCGATATGCAATGCATGATTCCTCTTCCTGGTATCTATGACTTGGATTTCATAGTGACAAACCAAGGTGAGAGGGAAAATAATGTTCTCAAGAGCTCCAAGAATAAGTGAAAAATATTATCCAAGACATGGGGTAATTGTTTACGCACAGATTTGAATTTTTTTATCTTGTCTCTTGATTTTGATGCTTATTCATTCATATTGAATATATTCTCGAGCGGATGTAGATATTTCAAATCGAAATCAAAGGTGGAAAAGGTAGTCGTACTATGGACTGCTAATACCAAATGATACAAAGATGTTATTGTGGGTTTGAATGACACAAATGAGAATTTTCTTGCTTCTCCAGAAATAAATGGGTCATAACTATGACCTCTAGAACTATGACCTATGAAACTATGACTTTTGGAACTATGACCTCTGGAACTATGACCTATGGAACTATGACCTCTGGAACTATGACCTCTGGAACTATGCCCTCTGGAACTATGACCTGTGGAACTATGACCTATGGAGTTGTGACCTCTGGAACTACTCCCTTTGGAACTATGACCTCTTTAACTACACCCTCTAGAACTACGACCTCTTGAAATTTGACCTATGGAACTGTGACCTGTGGAAATATGACCTCTGGAACTATGACCTCTGGAACTATGCCCTCTGGAACTATGACCTATGGAACTATGACCTATGGAAATGTGACCCGTGGAACTGCGACCTATGGAACTACGCCCTCTGGAACTATGACCTGTGGAACTACGACCTCTGGAACTATGACTTATGGAACTATGACCTATAAAACTATGACTTGTGGAACTATGACCTCTAGAACTATGACATCTTGAATTAAACCCTCTAGAACTATGACCTCTAGAACTATGACCTTTGGAACTATGCCCTATGGAACTATGACCTTTGGAACTACGCCCTCTGGAACTATGACCTTTGGAACTTTGACCTGTGGAACTGTGACCTATGGAAGTATCACCTATGGAACTATGACCTCAGGAAATACACCCTCTAGAACTATGACCTTTGGAACTATGACCCATGGAACTGTGACCCGTGGAACTGTGACCTCTGGAGCTATGCCCTCTGGAACTATTCCCTCTTGAACTACACCCTATGGAACTATGACCTCTGGAAATTTAACCTGTGGAACTGTGACCTGTGGAACTATGCCCTCTTGAACTACACCCTCTGGAACTATGACCTCTGGAAATTTAACCTGTGGAACTGTGACCTCTGGAACTATGCCCTATGGAACTATGCCCTCTGGAACTATGACCTCTTGAACTACGCCCTCTAGAACTATGACCTCTAGAAATTTAACCTGTGGAACTGTGACCTGTGGATCTATGACCTCTAGAAATATGACCTCTAGAACTATTCCCTATAGAACTATAACCTATCGAACTATGACCTCTGGAACTATGACCTATGGAACTATGAATTGTGGAAATGTGACCTGTGGAACTATGACCTATGGAACTATTACCTATGGAACTACGCCCTCTGGAACTATGACCCGTGGAACTACGCCCTCTGTAACTATGACCTATGGAACTATGACCTGTGGAACTATGACCTATGGAACTATGACATCTGGAATTACGCCGTCTAGAACTATGACCTCTAGAGTTACATCCTCTCGAACTATGACCTTTGGAACTATGCCCTATGGAACTATGACCTCTAGAAATTTGACTTGTGGAATTGTGACATGTGGAACTATGACCTCTAGAACTATGAACTCAAGAACTATGCCCTCTAGAACTATGATCTTTGTGTTGGGTATGTGTTATATTCTTTGCATGTGTGTGTGTGGGCGTGTCAGATTCGACAACTGTGTTTGGCGATCCCTTTATAAAATACCTTTGTGTCGTGTGTGTCGAGTTCTTCCTAGGGGGTTCCCAGGGGGGGCTAGGTATGGGCCCCCTGCTTACGTGCAACACCCCATTTTTTTTTTTGGGTGTTTTTTGTTATTTTTAGCGGATTTTGCTATTTTTAGCGGTTTTCTAAATTAATACCGGATTAAGGGATTAGGGTTTTGGTATCTATGGAATACCTAAAAAAATTGTATATATTGTATGGTGAATGGTGAAATTCGATATAATGAATATAAGAGAGGTTTTCCCCAGTTGAGGGTTTCTGGTATAAATCTCTATGTACTATGTGTATGAACCATTGATTAATTTCTATTTTTCTTAAGAATCTATATGCATTGCTTTACTTCACAGGTTTAAAACTTACACTCTGGAACTATGACCTTTGGAACTATGACCTGTGGAACTGTGACCTGTGGATTTGGGACCTCTGGAACTATGCCCTCTGGAATTATGACCTCTGGAACTATGACCTCTGGAACTATGACCTATGGAACTGTGACCTGTGGAACTATGACCTATGGAACTAGGCAATAGTTCCATAGGTAATAGTTCCATAGGTCACAGTTCCACAGGTCATAGTTCCACAGGTCATAGTTCCATAGGCCATAGTTCTAGAGGGTGTAGTTCCAGAGGTCACAGTTCCAGAGGTCACAACTCCAGAGGTCATAGTTCTAGAGGTCATAGTTCCAGAGGTCATAGTTCTAGAGGGCATAGTTCCTGAGGTCAAATTTCCAGAGGTCTTAGTTCCATAGGTCACAGTTCCACAGGTCAAAGTTCTAGAGGTCATAGTTCCATAGGGCGTAGTTCCAAATGTCATAGTTCCAGAGGGCATAGTTCCATAGGTCATAGTTCCAGAGGTCATAGTTCTAGAGGGCATAGTTCCAGATGTCATAGTTACAGAGGTCATAGTTCCACAGGTCATACTGTAGGTCACAGTTCTAGAGGGCATAGTTCCACAGGTCATAGTTCCAGAGGGCGTAGTTCCATAGGTAATAGTTCCATAGCTCATAATTCCACAGGTCACATTTCCATAGGTCATAGTTCCAGATGTCATAGTTCCACAGGTCACAGTTACAATTCAAGGTGGATATGTATGATTGTATCTATATAATTATGTTTTATGCCATAGGAGGATGCTATGAAAGTGGGTCAAGCCTCCACCTAGGACAACGAGGAAACTACAATCACAACAAAACAATAAGGATTGATTTTTTAACCATGTTATAGTTAGAAAAAAGGAATAAGTCCTCAAGTTGTTTACTCCGAAATAGTAAACACTATTGTTCAACAAAAATATTTTGTGGTAACTCCATTTCTGTCTTGATATCCACCACATATAAGAAAAATTCACCCATAAAAGTAAGGAATTCCAAGAAAGAGACTTTATCATTATCTAAAAATTTTATCTTTGTTGCATGGGCTTTACCCACCACTTGACCAAACAACTTGTATTCAAGAGAAGAAGCCTCTACTAATCTTATGCACTTCTAACCTCCAATGTCAAACAATAATTTAACAAAAAGTTGATGAACACAAATTTTGTTAAATACTTGGGATATAGTCTTGTTAACCTTGGATTCCAAAGAAAAAAAAACTCAACAAATACTTGGCATGCAAAATCTGCTACCATGGTATTTATGGTAAACATGCAAAAACAATTAATTTTTTCTTCAAACAACTAGAGAACAATAATTTCGTCAAACACTTTTCCATTAGCCTCTATAACTTTGGTACCCAAAGCATTGTCAAAATTTAAAGTAACTAGCATTGAAGCCTTCTTGATGACCCTTTCTAAATTATTCTCTCTATCACAGATATTGTTTTTCCCTATACATAGTGATTGCTCTCCTATGAAGTCAACAAATTATTCCTTTTCAAGTCAGTGATAACTTGACTAGTTCCCTGTGTTTTGAGCCACATTGATCATTTGTATTTATTGATACCTTATGATCAATTCCCCCCTACATTGTTACTCAATACTTTGTTTTCCGCTTCATGAAATATGCTTGTGAAGTAATGTCCACCTCCCCCTTTTCCATTACCAACTCCTCTAAGAACAATTCCTTCCTTCCATATGCCACCATTATTACAAACATGCAAAGAGAAACAAGTATGATTGTGCATGTTGTTGCAGTAGTTTGAAGATGCTAAACCTTAAAACAAAGCCTCTCTCCCAACTAGTAATATAGTTATATCAATGATTCATCTTATTTGTCATAAATATTTGAAATTTTGGAAAGATCACATTTTAGCAATATTCTTTTATTTTTAAACTTATAACCCTTCTTCTCATCCATCTTCTTAACTTATACATAATAGCCATATACATATATTTAAAGCCATAAGTGCAATATAACAACATGTTTTATAAATTCTAAGCTCATTGCACTTACATTATATTCATAGAATATGCCTTCTTTCACTTACATACATTGTTTTGACTAACTTGACTAACATTGTAGCAATCCATAAGTAATGATTTTATTTAATTATTATATTTTTTATATTTTAATCTCTTCCCATATGTTTATCTTTCTTTGTCACATAAGTTCATTGCAATTACATTATATTCATAGAATATGCTTCTATTCACTTACATACATTGTTTTGACTAACTTGACTAACATTGTACCAATCCATAAGTAATGATTTTCTTTATATGTTCTTTATATTTTAATCTCCTGCCATATTTTTTTAGCTTTGTTTGTCATATAAGTTCAGGATATGTTTATTAAGAAATAGAGTTGAATTTTAAAATATATTTATATAGTTATTAATAAGATATTTTAAAAATGTATGAAATGTGTTTTTAAAAATAAGATTGGAGTTTCAAAATAAATGTAATTTGTAATTTGATGGTTTTTAACATTCCGTTAACTTATTGATTTATTATTTATCTCTTATGATAGATTATGGTAAATTTTTAGTTATATTTGATGGTTAAAATGCTCCATGACAATTACTTTTAGTATCAAATTTTATTATTAATAATAAACAAATATTCTATTATTAATAATAAATAAATATTTTATTATTAATAATAAATAAATATTTTATTATTCCTTATTTACTTGTGAGTGGTCTTAATTTATCTCTAAGATTTTCATTCTCTTTTT
>ML787735.1:236217-298975 GCA_009831015.1 Picea engelmannii
TATATATATATATATATATATACATACAAGAAAGTGGTAAAATTTATCCTAACTAAATTTACAGTGAGGATAGTCATAATTGGTGGTTATTTGTAAATGTAGGTTCACTCATCACCGCTATTAAGGAAAACCATACCACAAAATGACACGCTAGTGGTCTGTGTTGATTAAGGCTGGTTGTCATTGATGTCAACCCTTGAAGAAAGTCGAGTAGTGAATTTTAGTAGCACAAAGGTTTGGGTAATGGACCCTAGTTTGTTTCATGTATAATGGTATGAGTTTTAATATATTTGACGGTAATACTATTCTATACAGATAGTACATGTCATTCCATTTCCGTTGGTATGTGGAATGCCACATAAATCCTCACGGTTAGAGAGTTATGGCCATGAGAAGTTGGAGAACCCAGGTTTGGGTAATGGACCAAAGTTTGTTTGATGGATAATGGTATGAGTTTTGATATATTTGCAAGTAATACTATTCTATATGGATAGTACATATCATGCCATTTCTGGTGGCATGTGGAATGTCACATAACTCCTCACAGTTTGAGAGTTATGGCCTTACGAAGTTGGAGGACCCTCATATGTCATCTAGAAGCCCCAAAAGGTCGAAGTAGTCAAAGTGGTTTAAGAGATTTTAGAAGGTAAATAATAAAGTGAAGTGATGAGTGTAATATAATTCAAAGTGAATACAAAATAAATTATTTAAACAATAAATTTAATGGAGAAATTAGAAGTGGGTTAACCCTAAAATAAGGAAAATGGACAAAGTGACCTAGAAGATGCTTCTAAGGAAGCTACTTGGAGAGTATAAATAAGAGGCAAGACTCTCTCATATTACATCACACCTGAGAATATTGAATATCTATAGGTGAATGAGATAACCAAAGTATATCTAAGATGAATTTCAGAGGGAAGGTGAAGAAAAGAAGGCCAGAATTCAAGGGAGGATAAATTCTTTTGATGATGCTTTCTAAGGTATGTTATTTACAAGTCATCTCACCATTTTCGCAATAACGTTTTTTATAGAATGATTCAAACCATGAAATTGATAAACCATTGAAGAAACATATCCAAGTATCTATAGTAAAAATTTCATCTTGTGGGTCGTTTTATTTTTGGAGTTACACTCCGTGGAAAATAGGGTTTGTGGCTAGTCCCGAAACTAGTCTAAAACAAGTGTTTCGGGTAAAAACATCATAACTTATTCATAAAAGATCCCAATTCAGTAAGAAAGAATGTGTTGGTTAGAGTACCATCTGTAGTATTCTGTGTAACATTTTTAGATCCATTCAACAAGTATTCCGTGTGAGGGCACACTCTACAAGGTCACTCTCTAGACTAAGCCAGAATTCAACAACGTATGCCAGTTTTGCTATAACTCCTTTTTTGAGAGGTTCCAAGTAGTGATACCTGGAGGATTTGCATACAAAAAACTGAAGAACATTGTGTACTACTTTCATATATTTATTCATTACAGGTACATAGTTATGATTATTTCAAGTTAGGGTTGTTGACTAATCCCAAAATAGTCACGTGAGACTAAAGAAAAGTTTGATGAAAATTCTAGTCTCTTGTTGTGAAAGTTAAGGAAGGTTTGCAGATGTGTGATCATATACACCAAGTCTATTATAGAGTTACAAATCATATTTGGATGATGAAATGGATGAGGGCTTTTGGTTAAGGCACATGTTGGGTACATGGTTGAGATAAGTAGTTGATGAGTTGGCACATACATGAGGCATATAGTTGATGTTGTTGGTACATATTGATGAGTCATAGTTGATGAGTAGCTGAAACATGATTGGTACATGGTTGGATGCACTTGTTTATGGTACAGGTTGATTACAGGTTGTTTGGTACAGGTTGGTGCATGGTTGATGCACTTGTTTATGGTACATGTTGATTATAGGTTGAGGTACAGTTTGATGCATGGTTTAGGTTTATTGGTACAATTTTACAGTGGTATATCTCACAGTGATAGTGTGACAGTAGTTCCATCATTCTAATTCTACTTCAGGGTGGTTGGACGGGGCAAAGACAGGTGGTTGTAGCCACCTTCTGGTTGTAGACAGAGAAGTAGAAGGTAAATAATAAAGTGAAGTGATGACTGTACTATAATTCAAAGTGAATAAAAAAGAAATTATTTAAATAATAAATTTAATGGAGAAATTAGAAGTGGGTTAACCCTAAAATAAGGAAAGTGGGCAAAGTGACCTAGAAGATGCTTCTAAGGAAGCTACTTGGAGAGTATAAATAAGAGGCAAGTCTATCTCATTTTACATCAAACTTGAGCATATTGAATATCTATAGGTGACTGAGATAACCAAAGGATATCTAAGCCGAATTTCAGAGGGAATGTGAAGAATAGAAGGCCGAAATTCAAGGGAGGATAATTTTTTTTGATGATGCTTTCTAAGGTATGTTATTTACAGGTCGTCTCACCATTTTCGCAATAAAATTTTTCTAGAATGATTCAGACCATGAAATTGATAGGCCATTGAGGAAACACATCCAATTATCTATGGTAAAATTTTTAGCTTGTGGGTCGTTGTATTTTTGGAGTTACACTCCGTTGAGAATAGGGTTTGTGGCTAGTCCTGAAACTAGTCTAAAACATGTGTTTCGAGTAAAAACGTCATAACTTCTTCATAACAGATCCAAATTAAGTAATGCAAAATGTGTTGGTTATAGTAAAGTCTTTAGTATTATGTGTAAAATTTTCAGATCCATTCAACAAATATTCTGTGCAGGGCACTCTCTACAAGGCCGCTCTCTAGAATAATCCAGATTTCAACAAGGTATGTCATTTTTGCTATAACTCCTTTTATGAGAGGTTTCAAGTAGTGACACCTGGAGGAATTGCATAAAACGAAATGAAGAAAATTTTGTACTACTTTAAGATATTTATTCATTACAGGTACATAGTTATGATTATTTCAAGTTAAGGTTGTTCACGAATCCCAAACTAGTCATGTGAGACTAAAGAAAAGTTTAATGAAAATGCTAGTCTCTTGTTGTGAAAGTTAAGTAAGGTTTGCAGTTATGTGATCATATACACCAGGTCTATTACAGAGTTAAAAATCATATTTGGATGATGAAATTGATGATGGATTTTGGTTAAGGTACATGTTGGGTACATGGTTGAGACAAGTAGTTGATGAGTTGGCACATACATGAGGTGTATAGTTGATGATGTTGGTACATATTGATGAGTAGTTTACAAATGGTTGGTACATACTTGGTACATGGTTGGATGCACTTGTTTATGGTACTGGTTGATTACAGGTTGTTTGGTACAGGTTGTGCATGGTTGATGCACTTGTTTATGGTACAGGTTGATTACAGGTTGAGGTACAGGTTGATGCATGGTTCAGGTTTATTGGTACAAGTTTACAATGGTATATCTCACAGTGATAGTGTGATAGTGGTTCCATCATTCTACTTCTACTTCAGGGCAGTTGGATGGGGCAAAGCCAGGTTATTGTAGCCGCCTTCTGGTTGTAGCCGAAGAACATAGGGGGTTGTATCCTCCTTCTAGTTGTATCTAGAGAATAGGGGAGTTGGAGCTTCCCTCAGGTTGTAGCTTGAGAAACAAGGGGTTTGGAGCCTCCTTCCAGTTGCAACTGGAAAAAAAAGGGAATTTGGTGCTTCCAATGAATGTAATTCTTCAAGACATATAAGAAAAAACATTCCGTGGTTTTATCCCGCTTTGGATTTCCAGTTAAAACACTGTTGTACTGTGTATGTGTATGATTGTTCATTTGTTCATTGCTTATTTACTCTGTAGTTATTGGATGATAATGCTACATTGATATAACACTTGGATTATATGATTAAAAATGATTAAATTTCTCTATTACTGATTCACCCCGCCTCTCAGTAATCCAACAGTCTGTAAGGGGGCACACTTCCTTTCATGCTAGAACCTATTTTCTTACATACGAGGAGGACAAATTGTTAGCTAATAAGAGACAATTGTAGGTCAATAGGGGGTGGTAATTTTAATAAACTTAAGTGTTCATAGTCAAACATGATATGAAAAAATGAAAATTTGACCACTATATTGTTTAATAGTTAAATTAAAAACTTACAAAGAGTTCATTACAACTCATGAAAATAGATAATACAATTATAAATGATTTTTAAAGAGCAAAGTGATTTTGATGTTTTATAATTTTAAATTCTACAACAATTTAGTTTCTAAGTACTTATTATGTGAAGATTTTAAATTTTAATTTTGATTTTAAAAACTTCAATATTGGAATTAATCAATTTCAAATATTTCAATGAATGTGTAATGAACTTCAGTGTTTGAATTAATCAATTTCAAATATTTCAAAAAATCACATATATTAAAACATCATAAAATCCACCTAAATTATGTTCCATGTGCTCACTATATCTAAAATTCGGTTTTAAATTTGATTTTATGTAATGTATTTTGTTTTGATTACGAAAATGTAAGTCAAACCATATAAAAAATGGTTGAATAGTGAATAATGAATCATCTAAATTGTTTAAGAGTGAATACTGTTTACAACGTTCAACAATATATTTTCCATATTAATAATTTGGAAGATCGGCTCCTTGCATCGTTGATTGGAGGTATTGAAGTTTATGCCAAATTGGAACACTACCATACAACAAAATGAAATGCTAAATAGTGCCCGCTGAAAATATTGACCACTTCCAAAATTTATAGAAATGATAATTGGACGTAGATCTGAACCACCACCAAAACCTATTGAGAGGGAACTTACATTAAAAACTCATGAAATCCAGTCAATCTTATGCAAGACATGTTTCTTTTATATTCGTAGAAAGGGCGCAGGATAACTTTGTGCCAAATGGTTTCCCTTCTTCGTTTGTCATAGGAGAGGGGCGATTGAAAGATTATATGAAGTTACTGGACTGGGTGACTCACTTATTGTCTCCAAAGAAGGCTTCCAATATTTACAGCTCATGAATCTTATGCTTAATCCCCTCACCTCCCCCAACATCATCTGAATCATCCACATGCAATTTCGACATAAAAAAAAATGTCCTCCATCTTCGACGTTTCTTTCACACCATAATATCTTGTTCCAGATCATCAGCGGCCAAGTTTCTGTCAGCGGAACACTGACACAAGTAACCCAAAATGTGGAGGTTTCTGGTGAGGATTTTGGATTTCAAAGTCGACTTGGGAAGAGCCAAATCGGTCTTAAATGCGAGGGAAGCCATCTATGAAGGAGAGAGGGGCGAGTGGAGTTTATGCATGGTAAGAAGGAGATATATATGCTCCAATTCTACCTCATCATCTACTGAAAGCGCCGAGATTGGCTGATCGCTTTCTAAGGCGGTGGAATGGCATATCAAATATCGGGGATTGTCTAGCATCAGATCCATAGCTTTTATAGGGCTCTCGAATTGCTGGACCCGACCATACAAAGCTATGACCCTCACTACATTTGAAGGAACTTTTCACTTTGGATGAAGTGTAGGAAACATAATTTCCCATAATCCAAACTGTATTTCCTATTCTATCCCCTTTCTTCGATGCAGAAGCATAAAAACTAGAAAACAATATATAGGCATGGCCTGTCAGTATAGCTAAGAGAGTAAGAGGAAAATCCTAAAAAATAATGCAGTGATTCATCACAGAGGTAGGTAGAGCCTATCCACCATGAACGACTCTTCCTTCCTCATCACGACCAAGATGCTCACCACAAAAGCCACACCCAACACCAGGGGGCTGAAGAAGAAGAATATGATAATTCAAGATGTAAAACCGCCAACATTCCCATATGGACTCTGCTCAGAATACATCTCTCCCATTCTCCTTCATACATTAATATGATTGTATGTTTATGTTTTCTTATGGATTTCTCTCATTTATTACTACAAACATGTAGGTTTTTGTTGTCAAATAATTCTGGGTTCAAGAACAAATAACATAGTTTGCATTAAACAAGACTATTCAATTGTAAACGTTTAGAAATTTCAAGATACCTGTCGAGATGTTATTCCTAACTAGGGTCGGAATCATTACCCTCAAGCCAGAAGAGAAAATGGAAGAAACGAATCAGAATCATTAGCCTCAAGCCAAAAGAGAAAATGGAAGTAGCGGAGAGAAGATGCAACAATGGATATGGCGTAAAAAATGAACTCAAGGAGAGAACAAACGAGCAGGCTTTACAAAATTTAAATGTCAAATTTCATTAGGCAGTCATGACATGTTCACCCCATCCCTGTATATAATCTTATGAACAACCAGAAAACGCCATGGACAATGGTCAGATTCAATATCCATCTTGCATGGATGGCATCGTACATTGTTATGGATGGAAACATACATTGTTATGGCTATGGGGTACTATGCAACAAACCACTAATGATTGGGCTACTGCATGGTGGATAGCATCCATGTGAAAGCAATAAGGAATGTCACATGCATACTTAGACTGGGAAAGAAAAATTCCTTCATTGGTTTGCAAAACTTGGAGGCCAAGGAAATGGTGCAGAAATCCCAAGTCTATCATTTCAAATTTCTTATTAAGGATGGTTTTCATATGGTTTAAAAGTTTTGAGTCGCTACCAATGAGGATAAGTTCATCAACATAGAGAACAAGTATTATGATATGTCTTCCTACTTTTTTGGTCTAGACATTGGGCTTAGAATGACATCTAGAAAATCCAATGTCAAGAAGAAATATTTTCATTTTGGCATATCAAGCTGGGGGAGCTTGCTTAAGACCATAAAGGTATTTCTTAATGTGAAAAACAAGTCTAGAGTCATTTTGGACATAGCCAGAAAGTTGTTCCATGTATATTTATTCTTAAAAATACCCATGCAAGAAGGAAAATTTGAAGTCCATCTGATGAACCTCCCATTTATATGAGGCTGTAAGGGCTAGAACAAGGCAGATGGAGTTCATTTTGGCTACCAAGGAAAAGGTTTCATTATAGTCAATTCCTTCAAATTGGAAAAAAACTTTGGAAAATAATTGATCTGTGTCTTTCAATACTTCCATATGATGCATACTTAGTTCTATAGACCCATTTACATCTGATAATGTTTCTTCCTTTCAAAAGAGCTATGAGATCCCAAGTATCATTCGCCATTAAAGAGCGATACTCTTCATTCATTATGGTATCCCAATTTGGATGACCAAAAGCTTCTGCAAATGTCTCTAGATCATGAGTCTCTCAAATTTGAGACATAAAAGAATAGGCTCACTAGAATTGTGAACATGTTTGACACTGATATGAAGGATCACCAACAAGATCATCAATTGCTTCTAGTGTTGAATGGACCCATCTAGGAAGTGGTGGTGTCGGTGCAGGTTCATGTTCAATGGAATCATCTAGAGGAAGGTGAGCATGAAGAGGTGGATTTTCATCCTCACCATCATCATCTGAAGAAGAATAAATCAGAATAGGAATAAAATAAGTCACAGATGTCAAATATGGCTCACAGGACGAAGAAGGCACAAGCATCGAATTAGGCTCACAGGCCAAGATATTTTCATCAAATTTAGCATATATTCTACTAATAATTTCATTATAATGTGGTTGAAGAAGTATGTAACCTTTGACGTCTACAAAATAACCAACAAATATACACTTCTCACTTTTAGGCTGCAATAGTTTCATTTTTTCATTAGGAATGTGAGCCCATGCTACACTGCCAAATACATGGAAGTGACTTACATATGTTTTAAACTTATTCCATGCTTCTCCCATTGTTATATTGTTTATAGCCTTAGTGGGAGTGTGATTTAATATCTAATTTTCACAATTAATGGCTTATGCCAAATACTTTAGACTCAATCCCTTAGATTGGATCGTACAATTAGCCATTTCTTTTAAGGTGCAGTTATTTCTCTCAACAATACCATTTTGTTGTGGTTAATATGGAACAATGTATTGCATTTGGATTCCTTGTGCAATGTTTGGACTCATCATGACCATATTTCCCACAAAAGTTGCAATTTTTGTCAATCTTTTTACTTTTAGATTATGCTCTGTCAACATTAGGAGTGGAAGTTGGCTAAGAGGGTTTGAGACCCTTGTTTTTCTTGTTGTCATGGCAAGGATGTTTCTTCTTTGGATTCTTGTATTTGTCTTTATACTGGACTACTAAGGCTTTGTTGGAGGTACTTGCAGTGTTAATCAATCCAAGTTGTAGAAATATTGCTCTCAAATCAGAGCATCAAAAAAGGACTCAAGAGAGGGATTTTTATAAGTAGTCCCTAGAGCTTCTCTAGTGGCATAAAAAGTAGATAAAAAAACAAAATATGCACTACCAATCTTAGCAATAGTATCATATATGCATTAATCTTCTGGAAGATATAGTTCACATTCTATACACAAAATTTTAAGTATTTTGAACTTACACAAGTAATCTTCAATGTAAGGAAAATCATTTGGAATTAAAATTAATTAACCAATTTTCCAACTGGTGAGCTTGAATAATGTTGTTTTTACCAAACACAACTTCAATATTTTCCCAAGATTTATTGGAGGGCATCAAGTTCTTGAAGGTGAAACCTTAAATCAAGAGAGATGGACATTTTGATTAGTCCACGAGCTTCATCATTCCTACTAATCCATTTGGAATACTTGTCATCATCAGTGGGTTATTCTTCTTTTCCCAAGGTAATATGGTACAATGATTTACTTATTAAAAAAACCTCCATATGCGATTTCCATTGGAAATAATTGGTACTAGTAAGCAAAATAAAACTAGGGAATTATGTATTAAAATATGCAGAAAAAAAAGATCAAACTAATGGTATAGATGGAATGATCTGGATTTTATGAGAAGAATGAAATGAATACAAATTATTATTATGATTAACACATAATAAAAAGGAACAATAAAATATATATAGTAAAATTGGCTTCTCTTCAATAAGGAAATATGACGAAACTGTAAAAAGTTGACTGAGAACAAACTTGCTAGAATGGTGGTGGCTTATCTCTGAGAAGAGATGTGACGATTGTGATTATTCGCAAGAATATGGTTACAATAAGTCTCTCCAAGAATTTTTACAATAAATAGGAGTTCCAAAACCCTAGACATCCAAAAATCTAACCCTAGGAGATGAAGCGCCAAAATTCATGTGGGCCCCGTTGGGGTAAGTTAGTGCATCAACTTCCCGGGGTTGTAACTTTTGCATACGATCTCCGTTTTAGGCGCACGATATCCCGTTGGAAAGGTATATCCAGGGAATACACATATTTCCATTAGAATATAAATCTGTTTTTAATATAATTATGGTGATCCCTAAAAACGTTTTTTAGGGCTTCAAAACAGCCTCGAAAGTCGGCGACACAAAAACTAGGAAAAAACTGCCAAACTGGAAAAATGCCAAAATGAGCCAGTTGGAATAGGTGGGAGGCTACTGAAATCCATCTGTATCAATACTCCCCCCTTAGGAATCAATGCTATTCATTGCATTGAGTTCCCCCATCAGATGATGAAATTTCTACTGAATTTGGCCTCGGGTGAGCCACTTTCCTTGGTGCAGGAGCTGCCCTACTTTGACAACTCGATAAAGCTGGATCCTTTGTTGGTGAGTTCCATTGACCTGTGTGTCCACAATTTGATAAATGGATTCATGTTGCATATAGTCAGGGTTGATATCTATTGGTGTCAACTATTATTCTATCTATGAGGTGTCCAATAATGGTGGGAAATATGGCTGAAGGAGATCCACATTGAACACTGGGTGCAAGCCAAGGAAAGGGGGAATGTTGAGCTCAAGAGAATTGTCACCCACAACATTAATGATGGTGTAAGGTCCATAACAGAGTGGGAGAATATTTTGATGGGGTCATGCAAGGTGTTCTTTCTGCAAGTGCAACCAAAATTTGTCTCCCACCTAAAACTTATGTGGCACCTGATGTTGATCATGGCGCTGATTGTACTTGGAATTAGAATTCTATAAAATATCCTAAACCTTTTGGTGGATGTGATGGATCCACTCAATGAACTAGGTGGATTTGTTACCTTCAGTTGGAGCAGGTGATGAGTCTTCCAGGGTGACCATAAGGGGTAGTGCAACATCCATGGGACCCAATGGTTGGAATCCCAACCCAACCTGAAAGCGGCTATGGCCAATTGAGCTATGTAGGGATTGGTTGTACCTATTCTGAAAATAGGGAAGAATCTCATCCCATGTGTGGGGGTGATTTGAATTCTACATGCATAGGATATGCATGATCATTCTATTGACAACCTTAGTTTGGCCATCTTTTTGTGGGTGTAAGGAAGTGGATTTGGTGAGCCTGGTGTCCAACATTGACCAGAGGCTCAACCAGAATGTGTTGAAGTAACGACTATCTTGATATAAGAAAATGGTTTGTGGGATTCCAAAATGTACCTAGACTCATTCAAAGAATATCTTGGCAGTGGCTTATGCAGTGATGCTCTTCTTGCAAGCAACCAAAATCGCCATCTTGGAAAAGCGGTCAACAACCACAAAAACACAGTCATTTCCCCTCTTTGTCGATGGAAGGTCCGAGATGTAGTCCATTGAGATGGATTCCCATGTCTCGTCAGGAGTAGGAAGAGGGGTGTACAGGACCTGTTTCTTAGTGGTCAGTTTGGAAATAGTGGAGGTAGTGTAGGACCTGATATACTTGCTGAAATCTTGTCTAAGTTTCGGCCAGTAGAAATTTTTCTACAACACTGCCATTATCTTTTCGATGTCAAATTTTCTTGCCACTCGACTGTAGTGGGATTACCAAATTATCTTCACTCCCACACTTGATGGAATGCAAATAAGGCTTAGATGGCATAACAACCTGTCCTGAAGATGGAAATTAGTGACAACTGAGTTTGTGCCCAACATTTGGTAGGTGGTGGAGAAGTCAGGGTCGGTCTCCTAGAGGTTGGACCATCCGAAGCTCTCGCGACTGAAAGATTCTAGCATCGTGGTGAGTGTAACGACTGGAGGTCAACTAAGGAAATCAACGAATCAGTGTATACTTCCTGTTTTATTCTTGATGTTGTGGTGGAACTACTGCAAGTATGTGGACCACTTCTGATGGCAATCATTCTACAATTGTCCTTCTGTCTGCATGAACTGCAGTGGCTTATGATTCGTGTGGATGATTTTCTCCTTACCAAGAATGTAATGTCTCCATTGGCAACAAGCTTTCACAATGGAGTACATTTCTTTTTCGTAAGTAGGGTACTTATAGAGAACATATGATAGTGTCTCACTATGATAGGCCACGTCATGGATGTGTTGAGTGAGAACTACACCCACAACATAGTCAGAAGCATTTGTATCGATCTCAAAGGGTTGTTGTAGATCCGGTAATGAAAGTACAGGGGATGAGCACAAGAGTTTCTTTAAATCATCAAAATATTGCTATTGGTATAGTCCCCACAATTTTTTTTCCTTACCACCACCTCTGGTTACTTAGCTAAGGGCCCATGCAATATGGTAGAATCCCAACACGAACCTGTAGTAGAAATTGGCAAGGCCTCAGAAGCTCCGAAGCTTAGTGAGTTTGGTTGGGGCTAGCTAGTCATGAATGACCTAGAACTTGGTTGGATCCACATGCACACCATGCTAATAAATGATGTATCCTAGGTACTGGACCCTATCCATGTAGAAGGAACATTTTCCCAAGTTGACATATAACTTGTGTTGTCACAGGGTGTGCATAACCTGCTGAATATGTTGCAAGTGTTTTGTCCAAGTCTTGTTGTAGATGAGGATTTCATCTAGATACACCACTACAAAAGTATTGGTGAAAGGTCATAGGATATCATCCATCATCCTCATGAAATTTTCCAGAGAATTTGTCAAACCAGAGGGCATGAACAACCATTCAAAAATACCTTCCTTTGAATTGAAGGTTGTTGTTCATACATC
This sequence comes from Picea engelmannii, assembly GCA_009831015.1. NCBI lineage: Eukaryota > Viridiplantae > Streptophyta > Pinopsida > Pinales > Pinaceae > Picea > Picea engelmannii. The sequence goes on from ML787735.1 coordinate 248,099, forward strand.
TATTTGTTCTATTGGGACCTGGTGGTAGCCAGACATCAGATCAATCCTATTGAATTATTTTCACCCCTTGAGCTGATCAAGGATATCATCGATTTAGGGAATTGGGTATTGGTTCCTAACTGTGATTTTATTTAGGTCCCGATAATCAATGCAGAGTCGCCATGTCGATTCTTTCTTCTGCACCGGTACGATCGGGCTCCCATAAGGTGATGAGTTGGGACAGATGTGCCCCTTGTGGAGAATTTATTAGATTTGTCTCTTGATATCCTAATTATCTAACAGAGAGTGGCGGTAGACTGTCCCATTGGGTAGCAATGCATAGGTGGTGAGATCGATGAGATGCTTGACCTGACAATGCATAGGTACTCCGGTAGGTGAGGAGAATATATCTACAAATTCTTCCATGACCTTATCCACTTGCTTCTGTTGTGTGGAGAGGTCAACCACATAAGCCCTGGATGTGGCCACAATATTTCACTCACTCTAAGAGCGAATCACAAAGAAGAAAAACTTCCCATTCTAAGAGATGACCTTATTACATTTCTTGGAAGAGATCAAGGAAATAACACTAGGTGGTACTGCCTCGGGTATCCTGTACAATTTCCTATCCAAAGTAATAATAACACTACGAGGTCTAGACTCATATACAACATGATGTTTCCATAAATAAGGTTGGACCAAAATAAAATCACAAACTTTGAGAGGAGAAACATCAAACACTACCTCATCTTTGAAGGGCTTGATGTCGTATGACAGGCGAAACTGTTGGCTAACGCAGAGATTGCTTCCTTGGCGGAGCCATCCAATGGTGTAGGGATGCGGGTGAAAAATTATCAACAGGGCTAGACGCTTAATGAACTCTGATGATATGAGGTTATTTTGGCTACTTCTATCAACGATGAAGTGCATCGGGGTGCCTTTCACCCACATCTATGAATGAAAGAGGTGCTCGCCTTCCTTCGACTCATTTGGTTCACTGGGATGGATCTTGGTGGTAGAAACAATGGCAATAGGTTCCATTTCAATGATCTGTCTCCCCCTTTCTAGTTCTAACTCAGATTCAGAACTCACATATGATTCATAGGCTTTCACCTCAGCCACCAGTGATTTCTTTGAGAAACAATCAACAGTTTTATGTCAGGGGATCTTATGGAAGTCACACCACTTCTTGATATCTTTATTTGTCTTTTTGGTGTCCTTCTTTGCTTGAGGCTTAGCTTATTTTTCTTGTGGCTATCCATATTTTCTCTGTCCTTTGTTCTTCAGGTTGGGTCTGCCCTTCTTTTGTAGTGAGGGGTTCCCAGGCCCAAATTGATGTATTTTTTGTTTAAGCTTTTGCTCGATTTTGATGGCATATCGATAGGTTGTGCCCAAATATGAGAAGTCTAGAAAATACATTTAGGCCTAGATGTATCTATGCATACCAATGCAATACTTGAGAACTAGATTTCTCTCTAAATATTTGATACCCATCTTGGTGCACAAGGTATGGAAGATATTTGTGAACTCTGGCACTGCTTGGTCTCTTTCCTGCCACAATGTGGTCCATTTTGTATACAGGTCATCATAACTTATGACAGGATAGTATTGTTCCTTAATAACATACCTAAAGGACTCTGAGGTGACCATGATTGCCAATAATGAGGGTTCCTCTATTTCCTTTTTCTCACAGAATGTTTCCCACAAATCTTTGACATGGGGAATGACTTTGAGGAGAGAAAAAGTAATATTTTCTCTATTTGAAAAGTTATGGATAGAAAAATAACCTTCTAGTAGATTCAACCATTTGTCTACAACATCCGTGTCTATATGACCTTCAAATATATGAATATCAAATTTTATTTTTACCTTGAAGGGGGTGGCACCTCTGCTCGAGGAAGATGCATTGCCTGTTGGTAGCCACCGAAGGATTTGTGCAAAACTATCCATCATCTCATTCGTTTGTTGCATGAGGGATTCCTTGAGAAACATTTTGAAAGGATCTCCTATCCTGTCATCTTTATTTTATCCCACCATGAGAGGTCACTTGGGCATGTGAGATATTTTTCCCTCAAGAGAAATAAGCTTGAGATCCAATTCTTTGTGCCCTGACCTCGTTATGGACATGCATTAAGAATTATAAGGAGTAGACCGCTCTGATACCACTAATCCAGATTTTATGAGAAGAAAAAAATGAATACAGATTATTATTAGGATTAACACAAAAATGCAAGGAACAATAACAAAGATACAGTAAAATTGGCTTCTCTTCAATAACGAAATATGTTGAAACTATAAAATGCAGACTGAAAACAAGATTGCTAGAATGGTGGTGGCTTATCTCTGAGAAGAGATGTAAGGGTTGCGCTCATTCGCACGAATATGGTTATAGTGAGGCTCTCCGAGACTTTTTACAATAAACATGAATGAAAAATATTAGACATCCAAAAAACTAACCCTAGGAAATGAAGCGCCAAAAGTCATGTGGGCCCCGTTGGGGTAAGTTAGTACATCAACTTCCCAGGTTCATAACTTTTGCATACGATCTTAGTTTTAGGTGAACGATAGCCCATTGGAAAGGTACATATGAGGACTACACATGTTTCCATTAGAATCTATCTTTGTTTATATTCTAACTGCGACGAGCCATAAAAACACTGTTTAGGGCCTCAAAATGACCTCAAAAGTCGGGGACCCGAAAATTAGGAAAAAAATGGCAAACTAGAAAACTGCCAAAATGAGCTAGTTGGAATAGGTGGGAGGCCACCGACATCCATTTGGATCATGGAAGGATCTTGAAAAAATAATATGTTTAGAAAAAAAAGGAACTGAAAAATGGACTTGGGATGTGAAAGTTATTCCCTTTTGAAAAAATGCATAAACTATAACCAAGTAGTCACGTCGCAAATAGAAGTTGGTCCACGTGGTGATACCCTCCTAATAGCCTCACTTTTACGAATGAGTTTCTTATGAAGTGACCCACTTTTATAGAGTAACCAGGGATCACTTTTACAATGAAGTTACTTTATAAATGAAAGTTGCAAGGAAAATAAATAACTTAAAATATTAAAGCTACTTACAGTGATTCACTTTTATAATTTAAGTGAAATACAATTTACAATGAATGTGTGAACTTTTTCAAAAAAAAATAACAAAGAACAGACTTGAACTCAAGACCTCTTACTTAATAAAGCAACATTTAACCAAGTGAAATAGTGCAAAACATATTGTATTTTTGAGAAAGAGGATTGTTGTTGTTGTTGCGAAAGAAAGCCTTGGAGAGTGTGCTCATAAAAAATTATTTTCACACAAGAAAACAATTTCTCTTCTCTATGAAAACAAGGGTTAGATATCACTTAGCTCACTCGGAAAATGAAAATTTCCCCTTTGTTTCGAATTTACCGAGATCGCACAAAAATAACATATGCAGATAGGAAAACCATTTCCACTATGTTTTCTATTTGCCGAGAATGCATAGGTGTTGGTGTCTAAAGATGTCCTAAAAACAACCTTAGTTTAACATTAATTTATCAACCCATAGATTTGTCATTTATCTCAAGAATATCAACAAAGTCTATGCAGGTAGCCTAAAATCGTGTAGCTAAACCAAATCTGAGTTCATCAACAATCAAGTTCCTCAACCGTTCACCAAATATTCTAAGAACTAATGGAATAGAGATCTGATTACTAAGATGCTGTAAAATGGAAAAGAAGTAATTAATCTATTGAATTCACTTAACTAAAAAGAAGTAATTGAATCTAAGTAAGGACTTGCGAAATTAACTATCAATTATGAATTCTGATTACTGGAAAGGAAATAACCAATTACTCTATCTATAGAAAGAAACAACAATTGTAATCTAATCAGAAAGGACGGCTAATGTTACTTTAACTGAAAGGAACAACTATTGTAACTTTAACAGAAAGGAATAATTATTGTAACTTTAACTGAAAGGAACAACAATCGTAAATCTAAGGAAAAGGAACAACACAGATGAAAATGTGAGGAACTGTCAACCAATAACTTCAGAAATGGAAATCATAAATAAATAATGGAAATGTCTGTCTTCTATACGCAAACAATCATAAAATCATTAACACACTTATGCATTTATCCTTGGCTATTGTAAAAGAGATCTAAATCACAAAATAGAAATCAAACTTAGAACTGATACAATTACAGAATGAGACAGTAGCTCCTTCAGACTGGGCCCTCAGTCTTCAGAAGTACTGCTACAAGAAACCCAGAGCACAGAAATCATAGAAACACCCAAAAATTTCATTGATTCCATGGCTTGTAAAACATTTACAAAACCTGCTTGCATAGAGCAATTCTGAATCTAAATACTTGAATGCGTGTTTTTTTCTCCTTTTCTGGATCTATTACCCTCTTATATATTACAATAGTTTGGGTAAATCAAGCTATCCTGAGGATCGAAAGATCCTCAAGATTGATTTACTATTATAAAGTTACAATATAGACAATGCATTATTTTCAAAACTACTTTGCGCCTAAAAAGTCTTCAACCTTCACTAGCTTACGCATAGACAAAATCTCTTTAGTTATCTTTGTCAATTATTTATCCAATTCTGCAACAAAATCAAACCATTCCAATCATAAATTAGAATCTATTTAATAAAACTTTAATAACAACCCTAAGAGACATATTAATCATATTCTTTCCTATCTATCCCTAACTATCTAAAGAATCAATCAAAATCATATCATGAACTATGGGAAAAAGGAAGATATTTATACCTTTTTCGTAACCCAACATACCCCCCAGCTTACCTTCTTGCATGTCCTCATGCAAGCTAGAGTCTTTCATGTAAAGCAGTTATACTGTAGGGAGGAAAATCTGGTTCACCAGGTCTCCTGACACCATTGTTTCTTTTGATTTCATCAAAAGCAACGTCCTGTCTCTTTTTATTAATTTGATAATCCTTCTGGCAAGTTTCTGGAGGAAACCAGAGGAGAGGGGGGTTATATTTGCATCCCATCCAAGAAGGTCCTTCCTCTTGGAGTAGTCTAGAATACCTTTCCACTCTGAAGGTTGCTGCAAAGAAATTCCTATATCCAAAGGGCTCTCTACTTTTAACCTCATCGGAGGATGCATCCCATCTTAGCTTGTAAGCAACAAGATATTCTTCCTTGAGTTCTCTAAAATATGTGATACCTGAACGGATGACATGTAAATGGATAGGAGCCAATGAGTCCACAACCCCTACCCTTTTCATGAAGGTCTTATGTCACATGATGGCTGGGAAGGATTTTGGAGGCTCTGCTCTAATCCAAATATCTAAACCAGTTTCTCTGTTTATGAACATTTTGTGATCCTTACCCCATCTGACCTGGTTCCTAGTAAAGGATAGGAATGCCTGGAACCGTATGTCCCCTATGAAGAGGCCAGGGTTGTCTCCTCTAACTTCTTCCAAAATGAGATTATGGAAATATAATTCACACAGAAGGTATTGTACCTTCTCTTCCTGATCTCTGAAACATGAAATAAATTTTGGAACAGTGGCAAATGAAATGGGTTTACCCACTCTGATGGCTTTAACTCTCAACAATAGATACCATTCCAGCAAGAATAAAACATAATTAGTGGAAGGGGCTCTGCAATTGATGGCATCCGAGTAGACATCACACATGTGTTTGATTTGCTCCAAAGTTTTTTCTAATTGGGTTTGCACGTTTTTGATCTTCTCTTGGGTAAGCGCAGCATAAGTCTTACCCTCTGTTGTTGTCATGTCCTTCAATTCTTTAACAACCCTTTGATATTCCGTCCTAGTTACCATTTCATGTTGGTGTTGGACCAATGGTTGTTGTGCTTGTGTAAGTTCTTCTTTTAGTCTATCGATAATGACACTATGTTCTTGAGATTGAGATGCTTGGTGTTCTTCCATATCAGTCATCTCTTCCCTGGATTGAATCAATGCTTGTTGGGATTGTCCCAATTCTTCTTTTAGCTTATGAATGATGGAACCTTGTGCCTGAGATTGGGATGCTTGATATTCATTCATTTTTTCTCTGGAGCGAATTAATGCTTGTTGGGTTTGTGAAATCTCTGCTTCCAGTTTATTCATGATAGTACTCTGTTCCTGGGACTACTCTGTTATCATTAGTAATTTGCCTCTGTTTTGAATTAGGGTTTGTTGAGATTGTAGTAGTTCTTCCTCCAGTCTCCTAATAGTATCATTCTGCTCAAAGAGTTGAGTTGTTTCCTCTAAAATTGGAGTGTCTGTTTGTATCCCAACATCAACCATCTCTTGTGTTTCTACAGGAATTACATCTTCATCCTGAACTACTGCTTCTTCTACCATTAATTCCTCAGGGTCTGTCTATATTCCTACAAAAGTTGTACTAGCTGCTTTCTTAGGAAGAGGATTTCTTCCTTGCATTCTGCCCTTTTTTTTTTCTTTCTTCTATGGATCTTGTCTACTAGTTCTAACTGTTTCCTCAATTCCTTGATGATCTCCTTGAGTTTTCCCACCTTCTTATTTAATACCACAACCCTCTTAGCCTTTTTCTTCAACAATTTGTTTTCTTTCTTTAATTTCCTAATTTGTTTCTGGCTTTTGGCTGATTTCTGTTTATAAGGGATCTCGAGGTCTTATTCATTTCCTCTAGCAGATGGTTGTTCCTCTGTTCCTTCCAAGTGCACTGGTTGTCCAAGAGGGTCTCTTGTATCAAAAACAAATTCCTCCTGTGCTATATCACCTGGAAGAGACATTTCGATATCGGGAAAGTCTTCAGCTGGTTTTGAAGAGGAGGCTGGTTCAGGGTCTTTTTCTAGATTATTTTCAACTCTGTCGGTTAAGGTTCCTAAATTCCCCAAAACCTGAGCTATGTATATCTCATAGCTCTTCAAAAAGTGTCTTGTTAGGTGCTCTACTGCAGGTTGGGTGTCTCCTTGATTATCCTTTTGTGATTTCTGCTCTGCTTGCTCAATTGCTTGAACATTTTCCTATAAAGGTTGTTCTATGAAACTCTGAAGTTCTTCAGGGTGCTCTGTTGCATCCTGAATTGCTTCAATTGTGTCCTAAGTTTGTTTACTTCTCTTCCTTTTCCTAGGGGGGGATCTAAGAGAAACCATTGTTCTCTTCTTTATTTTTGTTAATGCTTGTGTCGGTGAGTTCTGGGCCTCAGTGATTTGAGCAGGTTCTACTTCAATTTCGGTTTGAGGCGGTGGAATTTCTCTTTGGGTGGTGGTCGCCTACTCTAGTTTTGGAGGTCTATTGGCCTCAATTAGATTCTCCCATGTCAACTGAGTTTGACTCAATGCTTTATCCACTATTAGTTTTACTAATCTGTGGTGGCTAATGACAGTAATAGGATCCTTGGACTTTTGTGTTCTTAAGGAAACTTCATGTAGTATGGTATGCAGGAAGAAAGGTAGATTAAGTACTAACCATTGTTTCAAGGCTGCCAACAATTTGAGATGGCGAGGTCGAATTACATCGTATCGTCCATCGAAGGTGATGTATTGCTGAACTATCCCTGCTAATTCCTTCCACGGTTCACTGAGGGTACTGGGATTAAGTCCCTTTCTTTTTTTATACAATTCTTCCCCAGGTTCTGTGAAAGATTCCACGGCTTCCCTCAGCTTCGTGTATTTCCCTATCCATTGAATTCCCGTGTTAGGGAGGCTTGTGACTTCTGCTATGATTTTCGGGGTAACTGATATTTGTATGCCTTTCACTGTAGAGATTTCTCCTTGTAGGTTTTGGAAGAATTTGAGCATGATGTTTGTGTCATAACCTTGCAAGCAACTGAAGTACTCGTTCCACCCTAGGCGATGTAGGATTTCTCTTGCTTGTTCTGTAACCTGGAGTAATGTCGTCTCTCTACGCACTTCTGCCACCCATATTTCTGTGAGAAAGAAAGAACAACTATCGTTCCTGTTTACAAATTTGGTTAGACTAGCTTTGGAGAAGAAGATGCCAAAAATGGAAAATATTAGTAACAACAAATGTATAAATACGTGGGTTTTATATTTATTGAAATCATTACAGCTAGTCAGGAAGTGTGTCGAGCATCCCCCTCATTAATGTAGAGTTCATCCTCGACCGTCAGTGTAGGCGGAAGCAATGAGTGCAGTTATTTTTGGGTGAGAGGTAATGATTGCATTGTCGCTGCCAATAGGGGCTAATCATATATAATTTTCAAAAAGACACATGCCACCAAAAAAATAATTTAAACAATAGTCGTTTAATGTGTGGAATTAGTAAAGTTATTACACCTATTTGCAAAAAATGATTTATGGAGAAATCAATCAAAAATAAATTAAATCTGTTCATTTTTTATTTTAATAGTCCACATAACATAATATTGTTACTTTTCCGGGTGATTGAGTATAACTGATATGATAGCCTCATTATTTGAGTAAAGGAGATCTAAAGACACGCAAAAACTTGGTACTTTGAGATAATGTTCCATACCATAGGAAGAGTCGCTGCTACCGGCATGCGTCCATAGCCTTGGCAGGGTTTCCTTTTAACCCTTAGATGAGCCTTTATCCTTAATACACATGCGAATCATCTTTTTCCAAAAATACCATTATCTTGTTTGGTAGCCAGATGATGATAATGCCACTCACTAGATTGTAACTTAAGTGAACAAGCCAGCTCGTGATGAGACCTCTTGTCCTTCGACAAAAGAAAATGTCAAAGGCCATTGCCCTGGTGTGGTAGCCATAGTGGGAATGTCACTTACGTTAGTATCCTATGATCATGGTAGGTTGGCTCGTGATGCGACCCCCCGTTCTTTATGAAAATGGTTTGTATTGTGTATCTTTATTTATTTGTATCTTTTCTTAATAAATATTTGAATTGTCTTTTCCCAAGAAGACCATTATCCTAGTTTGGTGTCCAGATGATGATAATGCCACTCACTAGATTGTAACTTAAGTGAACAAGCCATCTCGTTATGATACATCTTGTCCTTTGACAAAAGAAAATGTCAAAGGCCATTACCCTGGTGTGGTAGCCATAGTGAGAATGTCACTTACGTTAGTATCCTATGATCGTGGTAGGTTGGCTCGTGATGAGGCCCCCCATTATTTATGGGAAAAATTTATTATATATATATATATTATTTTTATTTATTTGTTTGTTTATTTATTTTTTGATAAGGGAGCCTCATCTACTCCTTAAGAGTAAGGGATGGTATAAGGAAGTGTAAATATGCCAAGTAAAAGTGTGTTGAAGACCCCTTATAATATAGAGGCAGAATATCATTCAGGTATATTTGTATATATAAGGGAAAGAAACAACTTATGGTGGCGATCGATTATGAACGAGGTTTAAGATATTTCGGAGAGATTATTCCATGATTTTTTTTTTGATAAGGTGTGAGTAACCATCCACAAAATAATGACAGATCGTTGTAATGACGATTAGAGACAGTGCTGGTCAAAATTATTTGATGAAAGCCTCACTTACGGCGGAATGGCTAGCATTTGAATGGTAAATAAAGGAATGACAATCGCGCGAAAAGGAACAATAGTTGTTCTGTTAAAAATAAAAAAGGAACAACTGGTGCGGGAAAAGGGAACAATAGTTGTTCTGTTCAAAAAGGAACAACAGGCTTGCGAGAAGGGAACAACAATTGTTCCATTGAAAAAGGAACAACAGGCATGCGAGAAGGGAACAACAGTTGCGCGAAAAGGAACAACAGTTGTTCTGTTCAAAAGGAAACAACAGGCGCGCGAGAAAGGAACAACAGTTGCAGGAAAAGGAACAACAATTGTTCCATTCAAAAAGAAACAACAGGTGTGCGAGAAAGGAACAACATCGTCATGAACATGTAAAAGACAGAGTCCGTGTGATAAAACAAAATGGGAGTATGGAACAAAAGAAGGTTCTAATTGTAGTTATCTGTCATGATTCTTGTTTCCTAGATGACTTTTTATAAAACAAAGAAAAACTAACCACTCAGTTGGAAAACTATGTACAGTATGTACAGTATAAACAAAATACATAGTTTATGGAGTTGGGGTGGCTGGGTTACCTTCCCAGCCAACCAAAATCTGCACCGTAGGGTCTTTACTTCTTGATAGAAAGAATCTTTTGAAGGTGGCTGGTAGTAAAGTCATAGCCAGTGTCCATTGAATAGAAAGGGTGATCCAGACCAATCAATGGTGCTCAAAGTAACCGTGCCATTATCATGGAATTCATTAATTTCATACGACCCTAACCATCATGTCTGTAATTTCCCAGGAAGGTCCTAAAATTTGGAACCATAGAGGAGCGCCCAGTCGCCTTTATTGAATGATTTCTTCTTGATATGCTTGTCGTTCTAGGTTGCTCTCTGTCGCTGGATAATATTTGTGCTCTCCACAACAGACAAGCGTGCTTCATCTATTTCGTTGAGTTGCTGAAGGCGTCGTTTATGTGCCTCTGTAAGATTTAGTCCAATTTCCTGGGCCATTCTTAGGGTCTTGATCTCGAATTCTATTGGGAATATGGGTTATTTACCATAGAATATATGGTAAGGAGAGTAGCCAGTGGTGTTATGCCAGGTTGTACAATAATCCCATAAGGCATTTTGGAGCTCAGTAGCCCAATTCTATCAGTTTGTTGAGACAGTCTTCGTCAGAATTGCATCTAGGACCTTATTGGTGCTTTCTACTTGCCCGTTTTCTTGTGGGTGGTATGGAGAAGTAACTCTATGCTTAATGTGATAGTTGTCCAGGGTGGCGGTGATTCTATGGCCTGTAAATTGTGACCCTCAATCAATAATTATTTCTCTAGGTAGTCCATACCGTACAAACAATTTGAAAAGGAATTTGATGACTACTTCTTCTGTTGCATTTGGTAAAGCTTTCGCCTCTACCCATTTGGTCATGTAGTCCATTGCAATGAGAATATAGGCCTTTTGATTTGACTTTGGATTAAAGGTGCCGACGAAGTCCAGCGCCCATCTTTCAAATGGTTCTACGACTAGTTGTGTTTTCAAGGGCATTTCATCAGCCTGACCTGGTTTCCCCATCCGCTAACAGTTGTCGCATGTCTGGACATATTTCTTGGCATCTATGAATATTGAGGGCCAATAATATCCCATCTTTAAGATTTTGTGTCCAGTTCTGCTGTCTGCAAAATGCCCTCCACAGGGCTTGTCATGTCCTGCTTTCAGTATGTCATAGATTTCGTTCTCTCGTATGCATCGACGTATCTGGAGATTAGCTCATGTGTGGAAAAGATATCCACTGATCCAAGTGAATCATGCGCTACATTGGAAAATCAATCGTCTTTAATTTTATGATAAATGTGTCGGTAATATTCCCGCTACTAGATAGTTTTCTACATTAACGTGCCAAGGTGGTTTTGTGTCGACAACAAACAGATGCTCATCCGGGAATTGATCCTCAATTGTTAATGAGTCGTCTATTTTTGGGATGCGAGACATGTAGTCTAGGACAATATTTTCTCTCTCAGGTCGATCTTTGATGGTGATATCAAATTCCTACAATAATAATAACCATCGAGTGACCCGTCCATTAGTAATTGGTTTATTAGGTAGATATATAATGGCAGAATGATCAGTATACAGGATAACTGGATAGCTTGTTATATAATGAAGAAATTTATTGATGGCATGTATGGCATCTAAGAAATATTTCTCTGTTACTGTATAATTAAGTTCGTATGGAGTTAGATTCTTGCTAATGAAATAAATGGCATAGGGTTTCTTTTCTTCTTCCTATCCCAGAACAATGCCTATGGCAATGTCTGAGGCGTCGGTGGAAATTTGAAATGGTATTTTCCAATTAGGTGCTCTCATCACTGGCGCTGTTGTGATCATTTTCTTGAGTCCTGCAAAATCCACATCGCATTTGTTAGACCATTGAAATTCTACATTACCTGTCAAAGCATGTAAAGGCACAACGATTTTTGAAAAATTTGGCATAAATTTGCGATAGTATCCTAAAGCACCAAGAAAACTACGTACCTCAGTTTGTGTGTGTGGAGTAGGTAGATTAAGAATTACCTCAATTTTTGTTGGGTCTACTCTAATTCCATCTGCAGAAATGTAATTCCCTAATACAACACCTTTTGTCATCATCATGTGACATTTTTCATGGCTTAAACATAACCTGGTAGCGATGCACCGTTCCAATACCTTCTCTAGATTATTCAAGGCTTGATCGAAGTCGTTGTCATACGAGGTGAAATAATCCATGTAGACTTCAATCCCTTCACTTATTAGATCACTGAATATGCTGAGAATGGCCCTTTGGAATGTAGCTAGAGCATTACAAAGTCCGAAGGGAAATACTTTGTAGGCAAAGGTACCCCAGGGACATGTGAATTTCGTTTTATCCTGATCTTCTAGGGTGATCTGGATCTGATTGTAGCCACTAAAACCGTTTAAGAAAGAGAATAATTTCTTCCCTGCCAAGGTATCCAGGACCTGATCGATGAAAGGTAATGGAAAATGATCTTTTTTAGTAGCTTTGTTTAGTTCCCTGTAATCAATGCAGATTCACAACTTCCCATTTTTCTTTTTGATGATGACTAATGGGGAAACCCATCGGCTATCTGAGATAGGGTATATAAAATATGCGTCCAACAACTTTTGTAGCTCTTCGTTAACAATATCTCTGAGGTGGGGGTTCAGTCTTCTTTGCGGTTGTCAGATAGGTCGGACGTCTTTCTCAATATAAATGTGGTGTGTCCAGAGTTGTGGATCAATACCTTTCATATCAGAGTACTCCTAGGCAAAATCTTGTTGGTATTTAGAGAGAGTTTGGATTAGATTTTGTTGTTGTTTCTCTTCTAGGTTGGCATTAATGTTCAGAGACTTCCTTGGTGCGATCTTAACAGATTTGTTGTTGTGAACAATGGTAGTCAGAATTTGTTGTTCCATTAAATCTTCTAGCGGGTCTCCCTGTGCTTCATAGTCTAGAATAGCTTGGAGAATCTGGCATGTTGGGTTACTTACAACGGTTGGGTTGTTAATAAACCCATTGATTACATCATCCTCTAGTTGATTCTTGTGCTTGAGGGCTTCTTCCATCATGAGTGGGGCACGCAAATCCTTCTCAGGATATCGTGGTGGTGGCAATTGCGGGTGTACGATCGTTGGGCTAGGTTTGGCTGGAGGATATAAGATGAGATTCCTTGTAACTCCTCCTCTAGAAATTGTCATTGTACCCGATCGACAGCCTATGTACGCATCAGCTGTTGTGAGCCATGTTCTGCCCAATATCAATGGATGCCCTTCAAGTCCACTTCTTGGGTTGATGATGAGAAAATCTACGGGATATTCCCAAGAATCAACTGAAATGGCTATATCGTGTAGTGTGCCAAGTGGTTTGACCACTGATCAATCGGCCAATTGCAACATAATCGGGGTTGGGTCGAAAGAGTGAAGACCCAGGGCATTGCAGGTTTCCATAGTTAGAATATTGATGGCTTCCCCCAAATCAACTAGGGTATTTGGAAAGGAACAACCCTGAATCTGAACTGTTACTATGGGGTTCCCCAGATCTGCATATTTAACTGGTGTTTCTCTACCCAAAATTAGATCAGATAAGGCTCCCACCACATGAACTGTTGATGATGAATTTTTTATTTTTTTGATGGGCTTCCTCCCACATAGCTCCTTGATTGTCTTTGCATAGATCAGTATGTCTTGCAGGGCTTGCAGGAGTGGAATTTTGATGTATAAATTCATGAGTCCCCCTACAATGTCGAAGTCAGTATATATGGTGGGTTTCACTATCATCAATCATTTGGGGAATAGAGGGGAGGGAATTGCATCCCTATCAGAGTCTTGTGATTTGACTGTGTTCCTCCCTTGCCTGATTTCTTCTATTATTACCACAATAGAGGGTGTTATTGCTGGTTGTTTTTCATTCCCCTGTTCTTGGGGAACGCCATTTTGTTCAGGGGAGATGATGTGCCCCAATCTTAACCGAGTTCATTGCACCCTACTAGATTGATTTCCCCTTCTACAATTTCCATAATCTGGACGAGTTGAGCTGGTCTGTTATTGGGATTTGGCTGGGGTTGGGTAGGTAATTGAGGGAACAATTGTGTTTGGGGCAATGGGAGTGGAGTTTTTAATGGAGGTTGGGTTTGAGAGGTCATCCCCATAGGTTGGTTATTCATCCCCATGGGGCTCTGCCAGTTCTGGTTCCAATTTGGGTTTTGGGCAGTCGAGTTAGGCCATTGTGGAGGGTAGGTATTATTCAAATTTTTCCAGGATGAGGTGGGGTATTGTGAATTTGACCAATTGGAACTTGTAGTTGGTTGATTTTGCAAGTTGAGGTTTGTGGCACGCTGGTTTGGCCAGGAAGGAATTGTAGGTGGGTACTGCTGGGGCTGCCAGTTCTGATTAGTAAATGGATGACCCTACCATGTGCTGCCAAAATTCTGTTGTTGATTATACTGTCTAGGATTCTACTGTTGATTGTACTATCCAGGAAAGAAAGAGGAAGGGTCCTGAAATGTATTTTGAGGTCGGGACTGCCACTGACGGCGCTGAGCCATTAGATATAATGGTTATGTTTCCTCTTTTGCTTCTTTGAATACAACTTTCAATCCAGGGAGTGATGGGCATTCATCTGTGTCGTGATCCTTGGTGCAAATAGCGCAAACCTGAACTATAACCAAGGGGCATTCCCTTGGACCATGTTTCTTTTTGCACCCATGGAAAAATATATCCAGGGTATGCTCTGCCTCTACCTTTTTTTGTTTGTCCGGCAATACATCCAATTGTGTAGTCAGAGTGCTCAAAATATTTGTTTTAAAGTTTTCTAGGAGATTACCGACTTCAACTCGCGTAACACCCCCACTGAAGATATTGTTATTTCTTGTGAGAGACGTTCACATTCCTGACCTGGTCCGCGTACTTCCTCGTGAGCACCTGATACACAATAGAACAATATCTTCATAAATTTCCTGATAAATGTCACCTTTCCGCATTAAATTAAATGTTTCTACCCATTCATCTCTCATGCCTTTGATCAGAGTTTCTTTGATTACTTCACCTGGTAGTGTACCATAGGGTGATCTTTGCAAATTATACTGAAATCTTTCGACATATTCTTCTAATGATTCATTTTCTTTCGCAGTCATTTGAAAGATTTCATCTTTTAGGTCTCTGGTTTTGCAATAATCCTGATATTTTAACAAGAAGGCTTGTTTCATCTGGTCCCATGAATTGATGGTTCCAACTCCCAATCCCATGAACCAACGTAGGGCTGCTCCCTTCAAGGTAGAGGGGAATAGTTTTAATTTTTGGGGTTCAGAGATGTAATCATACCCTCTACATAGGACATCAAATTCAAATAGGAATGCATCCGGGTCTTCTGAAATCAATCCATGGAAGGTTGACAGGTTTTGTAAAGGGATTGCTTTCATGGGGGCATTGGCAATTGGGTCAACTATTGGATACTCCAACATGGAGCTCTGGGGTTGTTGTTGATTTGGTTGTGCCATTTGATCGAAAATGTGCCAAAAATTTTCAGGAGGTTCTTGATCTGGGTATTCTATTTGAAATTGTTGATTATTTGGTCTTCCAAGGAATTTGACTGCACTCCCTTTATCTGCGATTTCAGATATGCCTTCTTCTTTCACAAGAGACTCAAGGTCAGGTGGTGATGGTGGGTATGCCTTGGCAATCCCGCTAGTTTCTCCTATTCCCTCCTCCAGATTATTAGAGCTTCCCTCTTCTGAGGGGTTGAGCGATGGGAGATCTGTATTCTGAAAGCTCTGCTCAGTCCCTTCAGTTTTTCTATGAATCTCAGCGTGGGTCATAGTTGGTGAAACTACTGCCTGAAGGATTCGGGTGGATTCTTTCCTAGGTCCAATCGAAGCTTGAGATTCACCCTTTTTGATGATTTCGTCTATGAAAGTGATTCTTCCAGGGATCACCGAACCCTGGTTTTTGCTAATTTTTGGTGGGAGTTTTGGTTTTTCAAGATCCTTCTTTCTAGTCATACACACTTCACACAACAACAAAAGAAATTTCAACAAAAGAAAGCACCTACGGAGCCTCTAAAGTGTCAACTGGAGGTAAGCGTTGGCATAAGCATATTACTTATTACCTGCGTAGGTTCCTACCTTATGTCTTCAATACCTGGTCCTCCAGAGACACAACCTATGCTACCTTTGACATTCTCCTCGGAAACGACACCAAAATGTTGGTGTCTAAATACGTCCTAAAAACAACCTTAGTTTAACATTAATTTATCAACCCAGAGATTTGTCTTTTATCTCAAGAATATTAGCAAAGTCTATGCAGGTAGCCTAAAATCGTGTAGCTAAACAAAATCTGAGTTCATCAACAATCAAGTTCCTCAACCATTCACCAAAGATTCTAAGAACTAATGGAATAGAGTTCTGATTACTAAGATGTTGTAAAATGGAAAAGAACTAATTAATCTATTGAATTCACTTAACTAAAAAGAAGTAATTGAATCTAAGTAAGGACTTGCAAAATTAACTATAAATTACGAATTCTGATTACTAGAAAGGAAATAACCAATTACTCTATCTATAGAAAGAAACAAGAATTGTAATCTAATCAGAAAGGACAACTAATGTAACTTTAACCGAAAGGAACAACTATTGTAACTTCAACCGAAAGGAACAACTATTGTAACTTTAACCGAAAGGAACAACAATCGTAAATCTAAGGAAAAGGAACAACACGGATGAAAATGTGAGGAACTGTCAACCAATAACTTCAGAAATGGAAATCATAATGGAAATCATTAATAACAAATGAAAATGTTTGTCTTCTATATGCAAACAATCATAAAATCCTTAACACACTTATGCATTTATCCTTGGCTATTGTAAAATAGATCTGAATCACAAAATAGAAATCAAACTTCGAATTGATACAATTACATAACAAGACAGTAGCTCCTTCAGAATGGGCCCTCTATCTTCAGAAGTAATGCTGCGAGAAACTTAGAGCAAAGAAATGATAGAAACACTCAAAACGTTCATTGATTCCATGGCTGGTAAAACATTTACAAAAACTGCTTGCGCAAAGAAATTCTGAATCTAAATACTTGAATGCATGTTTTTTTTTCCTTTTCTGGATCTATTACCCTCTTATATATTACAATAGTTTGGGTAAATCAATCTATCCTGAGGATCGAAAGATCCTCAGGATTTCTTTACTATTATAAAGTTACAATATAGACAATGCATTATTTTCAAAACTTCTTTGCGCCTAAAAAGTCTTCAACCTTCACTAGCTTACGCATAGCCAAAATCTCTTTAGTTATCTTTGACAGTTATTTATCCAATTATGCAACAAAATCAAACCATTCCAATTGTAAATTATAATATATTTAATAAAACTTTAATAACAACCCTAAGAGACATATTAATCATATTCTTTCCTATCTATCCCTAACTATCTAAAGAATCTATCAAAGTCATATCATGAACTGTGGGAAAAAGGAAGATATTTATACCTCTTTCATAACCCAACAATAGGGCATGGAGAAAAGAGCATATGTAGATTAAAAAAGTAGCAACTCGGAAATGCAAAACAAAAAACCAAAATATTAACTTTGCAAAAATTTGAAAGGGTGTATTCAAGCTTTATACCTCTGGATATGACTAAAATGGCCATATCTTGGGAAAATGAAAACCTTTTCTAGTGAAATGAAAAACATTCCTGTCTGAAATGAGTTCTTTGTATGCAATGGAACAATCCTCTTAGTCCAAAATGTACATAAATGGAAAAAACCATATATGCAACAACACGACTTCACGATCTTGATCTACAATAGGAGTGATTCTTCAAAAGCACTATGATACCATATTAAAAAACACAAGTATTCCAATAGAGGATGAACACCTTTAGTAACCAATCACACAACCAGATCAAAGATAAACACAACAATATTTTCACATGGTAAAACCCCTACATGGTAGCATCCATGACCCCAACCAATGTGGCCACTTGGAGCAATTTATTAATGCAAAAGAAAAAGATTACAAAGATATTTGCAAGATATTTTCTCACAATTGATCATTGGAAAATGACCCTCCATGTTCTTTAAATAGAGATAATGGACCAATCAGGTGTTAATCCATGGATCAATGTAGCCATTAAGATCGAGGAGAATATGAACCGTCAAATCACTCTATGTTGGGAATATATCGTGACTGTAAGATCACCTAACTACAATTTCTTACTAATGCATACACATTAAGAAACACACTTTCACCTAACAACACATTAGACCAAGTTGTTATTAACTAACTCCTAAGCATATAAATATCCTAACACTCATTGGCTACTCTGCTCCCCAAACCCTCAAGATAATTGGCTACAATAAGAATAGGAAAGTCATAATCCTCGTTGGCAGTGGAATCGCCCATAATTGTGTTCATCATCACATTGCCTAGGAAATAAATTGCTATATCCATGAAATGAACAATTTTCAATTCATGATTTCCAATGGTGATTCCATGAAATGTGATGGGCATTGTGAAAATGCGCACCTACAAATTGGTTAGTACCACATGAAATATCATATGTTTTCTATCGACATGGGAAAGTGTGACATTATTCTTAGTGATGAATGGTTATGAACTCTTGGCTCCATCCTCATGGACTTTCAGGACCTCACCATGAAATTCCAATAGGAGGGACAATAGTATAAATTCCAAGGCATCACAACATGCTCACCTGAGATCATCAGTTCCCACCGAATGGAAAATCTACTAAAAAATGGTCATTGTCATTATTTCCAAACTCCATTCCATTCATACCATTGAGACACCCTTTGTGCACCATGACCTCCAATATATACTCTCTAGAAAACAAGATATGTTTAACACTCCCCATAGAATTCCCCCTTCCCGCAGTGCCCATGATCATTCCATTACTCTAGTACCTGACAATCTTCCTCCCAATGTTCTCCCTTATCGTCATCCATTTTCCTAAACAAATGAAATTGAGAAAATTGTTCAAGAATTACAAGAAGTAGGTGTTATCCATCCTAGTACCATCCTCTATTCTTCTCTGGTAGTCATGGTACTCAAGAAAGAAGGCACTTGGTGCATGTGTCCTAATTTTCATTCCCTCAAGAAATTCACAATCAAAGACAAATTTCCTATTCCTATAATTGATGGCCTTTGGGATGAATTGAGTGGTGCTCAATGATTTAAAAAAATTGATCTCCATTATGGCTACCATCAGATACATATTAAGGAAGAAGACATCCCCAAGACTACTTTTCAAGCTCATGAGGGTCACTATGAGTTATTGGCCATGTCCTTTGGCCTATGTAATTCCCCCTCCACTTTTCAAAGTCTCGTGAATCATGTTTTTTCCTTTCCTATGCCATTGTGTATTATTTTTCTTTGATGATATTATCATCTATAGTAAAACTTGGAAATCCCATCTCGTCCATGTGGATCAAGTTCTCCATCTATTTTGTAAGAACAAATGTTTTCTTAAACAATTTATATGTGTTTTTGGTGCTTCTGAAGTTGAGTATCTAGGTCATATTATAGACAAGGATGGTGTATAGGTGGACCCTAATAAAATTGAAGCTATGAAGTATTGGCCTCAACCTAAAAATCTTAAAATATGATGTGGTTTCTTGGGTTTAACGATATATTATCACAAGTTTGTTCAGAATTATGGAAAAATTGCAACTCCTCTCACTGCTCTCCTTAAAAAGAATGATTTCAGTGAGACTCCAATAGTCAATCAATCCTTCCAATCCTTGAAAGAGGCTATTTGCACTACTCTTGTTTTGGCACTAATCAACTTCACTAAGACTTTTGTCCTAGAATGCGATGTGTCAGGGAAAGGAATTAGGGAAGTCCTCATGCAAGATGGTCAATCTTTGGCTTTCACTAGAAAACAACTATCAGAGTGACATTTGGGCCAATCAAACTAAGAAAATTAAATGTTGGCTATTCTTCATGCAGTGGATCTCTGATGTCATTATCTATTGGGGAAACACTTCCAAATAAAAATTTATCATCATAGACTCAAGTATTTTCTGGAACAAATAATTTCATCTCTAGAGCAACAAAAATGGTGACCAAGTTGTTTGTATATGATTATGATATCATCTACAATAAGGGAAAATAAAATGTGGTTCTTGATGATCTTATAAGGAAATATGAATAAGAAGGCTCCATTTTTTTCTGTCTCATTCATTGTAACAGAATGGCTTTAGGTTTTTCGCTAGGAATGGTTGCAAGATCCCAAACTTTATAGCCTAATCCAAAAATTGCAACAGGATCCTCAAGCTTCTCCAGGGTACTCTTGACAAAATGAAGAGATTTTCTCTTAATGTCTCCTGTATTTAAGAAAATATTCAAACCTTAATCCATTTTCCTCTCTAAGTTTCATGCTTCACCCATAGATGGGAATTCATGGTTTTCAAAAAGATATGAACAATTCAAACATTATTTTTTCTAGGACTATATGAAATATGACATCCACACCTTTATGGATGAATGTGATACATGTCAATGAATAAGGACGAACTAGTCAAAGCTCCAAGCACACTCCAACCACTCCTAATTCCACCTCCTATTTAGAGGTATATTTCTCTGGATTAAAGTATTGGCTTACCTAAATCAAGAGATAAGTGAGTCATCATGGTGGTAGTAGATCATATTTCCAAATATGTTCATTTCCATACTCTTCAACATTCATTCACCACATCAAATTTTTATGGATAATATATTCAAACTCCATGGCATACCTAATTCTATTTTCTCTTATCAAGATCTAAATTTCACCAGCAATTTTTGGGAATAACTGTTTCGACTCTAGGGAACCTAATTGCATCTTAGTGCCACCTATCATCCCCAGAATTATGGACAAATCAAAGTTGTCAATAAGTGTTTGGAAACACATTTCTGGAATTTTGCATCTGACAGATAAAATAAATAGGATATGTGGTTACCCCTAGCTAAATAGTGGTACAACACCTCTTACCATACTGCCACTCGCATGACTCCTATCAAAGCAGTCTATGGGAAAAATGTACCATCTATTCTCTCAATCATGCTAGGTGTCTCCAAGGTTCAGGAGGTTGAAAAAAAATCTTATAGTCCGAGCAGCCATTCTTATTACCCTCAAAGAAAATTTGGTCCTAGCTCATAATCTCATGAAGCAACAATCATATCATGGTCGTTCTGAAAATCAATTTGCTGAAGGGGACCAGGAGGTTCTTCATCTACACTCTTATAAGAAAACTTCACTAAAAGATAAACAATGTCAGAAACTTACCCCCAAATTTTATGGTCCTTATACAAATATCAAGTGAGTGGGGTTTATGGCCTACTCATTATCTCTACCTAGTAATTCTAATATCCATCCTTTTTTTCATGTCTCACACTTAAATAAAGTGATTGGAACTAAGTGTCAAACTTAAACTAGTCTCCTAGAGTTGGATGAAAAAGGTTCTATTTGGTTACAACCATAAGTAATCTTGAATCAACGAAAGGGTTATATATGTCAGATAACCATCAAGGAAGTATTAGTTCTGTTAGCAATGAGAGTCACCCTCATATTGCAGGAGGATAAGCCCAATACCCATAAAAATGGTTTGTGGAGGAAGGTTTATGATTGGAGGTCAAATGGACAAAGCTCAACATACGAATGTTTTGATGCAGAAAATTGGGCTGGCAATGCATGAGAAAATGAGGTTCTTATTAACTTCAGTTAGTGGTTTAAGGTTAAAGATGAGAAGGAGGAAGACTTAGTGAGGAGAGTGGAAAATTCTGCCATAAGCATCCGACCTTCAAGAAACTTGGTGTAGAAGAACTTAGGCACAAGAGCACTCTTGAACTAAGTTTAAGATACTGAAACATACCACATAAGCATTATAATAAAACCTCCATTACAATACAACCACAACACTTCATCTGGATCATCCATGTAGAAGCATTTCAGCATAATAGGAAACGAGACAACAAAAGAAAATACTGAAATAGATCATAACAACATTATAATCAAACCTCCATTACAATACAACTACGAAATCTTGTCTGGATCATCCATGCACGAGTGTTTCAACACAATAGGAAACAAGATAGTGAAAGAAATTGACTTCTATTAATGAGAAAGTCTCAGGTATCATACATAACCATAGAAAAAATATGTTATCAAAATATTACAAAATATGTAGCTCTCCTCAACCATCAACCCCAAAATATTCTTCAACTGATGTATTTATACCCAAAACAATGGACAACCTCTAGGAGTGCAAGTTGACCATCATGTCCAAGGATTTTCCATCTGTGCATCCTTCTATCAGATTGTGCATGTATCTTTATTTCAGACACAAGCTCAGATCAACATGGGCCTGTAGGAAAAACCATCCATTGTATTACCTCGGGCTGACAGTTCTGTCTCCACGGACAGACCCTCCATGCCTTCTATTTATGGAGTGAGCTGAGGTTTCAACTACCAGTGCTTGTTCATTATCTGATTTCACCTTGGGATCGGGACATGGCTTGATGACTAGTGGGCGACCACATGCTGCTATTGGATTCAACGCTAAATGAGCATGTGATTTTGAGGCCATCAAATATGTTTGGACCCACACCTCTTTTGAGCCCAAAACTCACCACCTTCTACCATGTAGCTCTCCTGCAATGTCATGGTTTATATTTCAGCCCACTCAAGTATTTTAACGCCCAAGCATGTTACGACCCTGAAATGAAGCGTGGCTGTTGATTTGAGTGGTCCTGGGATATCTGTCATTGAAACATGATACCACCTGTTTTCCTATGTTTTGAGACCGAAATCGACTTCCTTTGACCATTGTGCCTTGTGCTCATGGCTATCACATGTATCAACAAAGGAATTGGATGACTTGCTGTGAGCTTAGGAAAACCAGGTGACTAGTACTTTGAACCCAAATCCTGATAAGTGTTTATCCTTCGAGAGAAACAAAAAAAAAAAAAACTTCGTACTGAGACTCAGTCAAGAAAGACACCAAGAGAAACTAGGTCCTTAAACCAAAAGGGAAACCGACTTTACCAGTCAGAAGGGAGAAAAATCTGGGAATGGCATACAAAAAAAAGAGAGAGATGGGGAAAGGGTGTAGACTGAGGTATTAACAACAATTACAAAGGATGACAACTTCATGTGATAACATTGGCACCATAGGGGATGACATGCTCCCTATGAGCTGCCAAGAACATGCAGTTTCAGTGCCTTAGATTTTGGGTCATGGGGTCACTTATTTAAACATAAATCAAAGAGAAAGTGGTATCTACAATGGATGGAAAGCCAATCGTGGCTTAAGAAAATATTTTTTCAGAAAGTTCCCATTGATAGGGCGACCAAAAACTTTGAAATCCTCCAAGTTCTGCAATTTATAAGTGTTATTTTAAAATTCCTCAGAAATCTTGAAAGGAAAAATCCATAAGGGTTCGACTTTACCATGTTTGCCTTTGTATTTCTTGGGTGCATCCCATTTGAGCACTATATCACCCAAATGAAAATATTCCTTTCTTACATTCTTGTCAAAGGCTCATTTTATCTTCTGCTTATGGTCCTGAGATTTGTCAAGTGGTTGCTCCCTGGTCTATTGTACTTCTACCAATTGTTGTATCCTCCTGACCATATCATTAGGTTCTCCTTGGTAGTCCTGGAGGGATTTTTCCACTGGAAAGGAGAGATGAGTAGTAAAGATATCCTCAACCCCATATACAAGATGAAAATGGGAAACACCAAGTGACCTCTTTGTTGTAATCCTATCAACCCATAATGCAAATTTTAGCTTTGAATCCCATGCTTTCTTGTTTTCTTCTAACAATTTCTTGATGATATTTATAAGGCTCTTGTTAGAGGAATCTGCCAAACCATTTCCTTGGGGGTAGTAAGGAGTAGAATGGATTAATGTAATTATATACTGTTCATAGAACTTGATCAGTGGTTTATCTTTGAAGGAGGAAACATTGTCAATAAAAATCCTTCTTGGACAATCAAATATGGACATGATATCTTCAAGGAAGCTAATGATTACCTTGTGCGAGGCACTCCTTGTAGGAATGGATTCTATCCACTTGGTGAAATAATCAATGGCCATCAAAATCCACCTGTGCTGACCACTTGAGGTTGGGTGGATTTCTCCAATGAAGTCAATACCCCACTATTGAAAAGGTCTAGAAACCACCACAGGTTTCAAAGGAAAATATTTGAGTTGTTGCTTTCTAGAAAACTTTTGGCATTTGACACAAGCTCTAATCTTTGCACAAAAATCAGTAAAAAGGCTAGGCCAAAAATACCTTTCTCTGAGGATCTTATAAGCTGTGGTCCTTCAAAAATTATGCCCCCCACATAAGATGTCATGAAAATCAGTTATGGCCCTTTGGGCCTCTTGTAGATCTAGATATCTTAAAAGAACTCCAAGAGGATATTTCCAATACAAAACATGATCAATGAGACAATATTTGATTAATTTGAGTTTCAAATCTCTCACCTTGTTCTTATCCAAGCCATCAAGAGGCTACAACTTCTATAGAAAATGTATGATGTCTTTATACCAAGTGCATTCTGTCAAGCTTGGGCTAACAAGATAGATTTTATCAGCAATCTCAGCTTGCTGAATTTTTGAGTTTATGTTCATGAAATTAACCCCCAAGGCTTTGCAATTTGATTCATCCAACAACCTGGCTAAACCTTGGCCTTTCACTAGTTTAGTGGGCTTCATTTCAAGGTCAAATTCCATAATTTTAGCAATCCACTTGCTCCTCTTCCCATCTATGTCAGGCTGGATCAATATCTCTTTCACTAAGGCTGAAGGGACATATGCAACAATGTTTTACTGTAGAACATATATTATGAAATCCTTGAGGGATTTGACCAAATCATATGCCTTCTTCTTCATGATATCATATCTCATTTCAACATCCCTCAATGCTCTGCTGAAAAAGGAAATAGGATGCTCTAACCCCTCTGTATTTTTCTGTATCAAAACAACATCCAATGTGTCAAATGAGGAAAATGAAAATATCATAAATTCCTTAGAATAGTCAGGGTTGATGAGCACACATGCTTCAATCAAAGACTTTTTTATTTGGTCAAAAGAATCTCTAGACTCAGTACTCCATTTCACCTCATTTCCATTTCTAACCATGGTTGTAATGTACTTCACTAATTCAACAAAGTTAGAGATTAACCTTCTTAGAAAATTGATCTTACCCAATAATGACTGAACCTCTTTCTTAGATCTAGGAAAAGATAAGGTCTGGATGGCCTCTACTCTGCTTGGATCAATTCTTACCCCTTCGACTGACACAATGTGCCCCAATAATTTACCTTCTTTTATAGAAAACAAAGATTTCTTAGGATTGAGAGAGAGACCAAAATTTCTACACTTCAGGAAGACCTTCTTCAAATCATGACAATGCTCTTTGTCATATTTTGAGAACAATGTAATGTCATCCAGATAGATGACTACAAATTTGTCTTTCTCCCCAATAAAGGTAATGTTCATCGCTCACTGAAATGTTTCTCCTACATTCATCAATCCAAAGGGAATTTTAGCATACATGAATGTTCCCCAAGGAGCAATGAAGGTTGTCGTCTCTCTATCTTCTGGAAGGACAAAGATCTGATTGTATCCAGAGAAGCCATCAATCATAGAAATCCTATATGAACAAGTCACTCTTTGCAAAATGTGATCCATCTTTGGCAAGGGTAGTTATCATTTTTAGAGCTTCTCTTCAAATTCCTGAAATAAACAAACAACCCGATTTCCCCATTTTTCTTCCTCACAGGAACCAAGTTAGCCACCCATTCTGAATATATCAAATGAATGATGATCTGGGAATCCAACAATTTTTTCACTTCTTTTTCCATAATACGCAGCATCATGGGATTTATCTTTCTGAGTTTTTTCCTAAAAGGATCGGTGTCCTCTTTCAAAGGGATCTTATGTTCAATGATGTATGTGTCATATGTTCTTAAGTCTTCACATTTCCAGGAAAACACATCAACAAACGACTTTAAAATCTTAACATACTCAACCCTTTGTTCCTTTGACAAGATGCTAGACAACTTAACATACCTTGGACCATCGTATGTACCTAAATTGCATTCAACCACCTCAACAATTTCAGTTGAACCTTTAACCTTTACAACAACATCATTTCTATCAAACAATCTCTCCAAGGGGATTATTCCTTTTAGAATATGGTTACTGGGAAACTAAACAATATGATGGTCAACAATTTTATTTATAAAAATATCAGTATGAGGGCCTTTTTTAGCATCATGATCTTGATCAATATGCAAGGCAAAAAACTCATCCACAGTCTCAAGAAATATTTATATCTCAAGATCATCCTCAAAATCCTTCCAATGTTTGACATTGTCAGGAATAGAGGGTCTATACTTTAATTCCACATCATACTTGAGTTTAGGGGGAAAAGGAATTATGAAATTACTTGTTGAAATAGCTAAGGAATCTTCCATAGTGTTCTTCTCTCTTGGAACAAATGAGATATTAAAAGCCAAGAATAAACTATAAACAAGATCCTAGACTTCATTTTTGTAGGTCCTCAACCTGGGGTGTTTAGCTTGATACAAATTTTTGACTTGATGAACAATTAACTCAACATATCCAAACACTGCTAGCTGTTCAATCTTCATGTATTTAGCATCCCTCAAACCCAAAACAAGAGCCTCATTTTATGCCACATTATTTGTTGTTTCAAAGTCAAGATTGTAAGACATAGATATGGCCTCTTGGTTAGGGGAAATAAATACTACCCCAACACCAACACTCTCCCTAGAAGAGGCTCCATCAAAACACATCTTCCAAACAAAGGTATTGGGAGGAGGATCTTCGCCAGAGGTAATAGGTTGCTTTCTAATTTCAATAGTTATTTGAGGAGCATCAATGAGTTCTAACATACTGGTTCCTAGATTAGTATCAACTGCTAAAATAGGGTGGTTGGTAGGATTTTCTTCATCACTAATGATGTAGGCTAATTGTGCCTCCCTATGAATCCTTCTATGTTCTCCCCCAAACACAGGAATGGTGGCATATGAGAGGTCCATATGAAAAGTTCCACCTAGTATTTTGATCCAATATCATGAAAAGAGAATCCCAAACTTAGGGGAGACATTAGCCACCACAATATCCATGACCACACTTTTCATTGGCAATTGGAACAAGGAAACAACTAGGTCTTTAATAACCCCAAGACACTTCACCTTCCTGGAATCAAATGAGTATAGGTCATGGAAGGCTTTTGTAACTTCCAACCCAAGCTCATCCATGACAATTTTAGGAATGATGTTATGAGATTCCCCTGAGTCCATCAAGCCGTTGTGAAACACTTTATCATGAATGTTTAATGATATGTAGAAAGAGGGGGATGAGTCATCTCTATCCTCTACCAGAGGTCCTAGAATGATAGTTGGTTTTTCATCTTGAAGGTTGATTGAATTTGTGGAATTAGAGGAAGGTTCAGGCTGCAACATTTTGAAAAGGTACCTTTTGAACTCCTCATTCTTAACTAGCTCCAAAAAGGGTACAAGGATTTTCATTTTTTGAATCTCATTCTCAAAGCTAAAAGAGGAGGGATGATTCATACTACCCTTAACTTATGGGGTAGGACTCTTAACCACTTCCTAGGGATTTTGTTCCTCGTTTTCTTTGTTGCTAGCTGCCACACTCTTAGAAGGATTCTTTGCTCTAGTAGTCTGATTAGAAATGTCAGGTTCCCCCTCTTTCTTCTTTGACCTTAGGTTGTATCTATTTGGATTGTCACTAGTCCTTTCACCTTTGCTCAGTTCA
Organism: Picea engelmannii; assembly: GCA_009831015.1. Taxonomy (NCBI): domain Eukaryota; kingdom Viridiplantae; phylum Streptophyta; class Pinopsida; order Pinales; family Pinaceae; genus Picea; species Picea engelmannii. The sequence continues at coordinate 275,851 of ML787735.1, forward strand.
TTTAGTTGGCTATCCATGAGAGACTTTTCATATGTATATTGGGTTAAATGAGGATATGAAGAGGTGTCACCAAGACAATGGATTTCCATTGTCAACTTCTTCATCAGTAACAAGGTTGTTTTGGAGAGGGGCTTGGATTTTTTTTATCATCCCTATCCCTATTTATTTGATCTCTTTAGATGAACTAAGGAGCATTATTGGGTCTTCTGAAATTACCCCTATTATCAACATTTTGGGTGTTCATATAGCTCTACTTTCCTTCAAGCTTCAATTTCTCCATTTCTGCAAAAGTGATTTTACCAGTTTTGTAAATTCATCCACTTGAGGGTGGGCAGCAGAGGAATCATAGGTTGAAGCTTCAACCCTACCTTTTCTTCTGTCTCTATCATATTTACTCCTAATTTTTTCAGTTTCCAATATATTAGACTCTACTTCAAGGGCTGCATCTTGCATATGAGCTAAAGAGGCCACTCTTCTTTCTCTCAACAAGAGGCAAAACTCAGGGTCAATAGCGCCAACATAATTAATCTTGGTAGAGGTTTCTTTAGATTTGTTTCAGTGGAAATCTTATTGTACATTTTATTAAATCTTTTTGAGAAGTCTGAAACAGATTCACCCTCATTCCTCTTAAGTGACCCAAATTCTGTAATGTAATAAAGAAAATATTTTTTATCCCCCCAATGCCTCAAGAATGAATCATCCAGAGCTTCAATCCCAACAATAGATCCAGGAGTCAGTCTCCTAAACCATTTCCTAGCCTCAATATCAAGGCTCTATACAAATACTCTCATCCACACATATTCATTTCCAATGTTAAGGTTATCTTCATAACTATAAAAAGATGAAAAGTGTTCTTCTGTAGTTATGTCTTCCTCCTTGTGAACTTGGGCATGTACTTAAGGTAGTCTCCGATTGGGAGAGAATTCATAGGCTGAGGTAAAACAAGAGGGGCATATCTATAAGCCACTATGGCATCCATCCTATTTCTAAGAATATTATCACCTGCCATTGGGATGCAAACTGTAGGAGAACAAGGGGGAGATGGAGTTTGGACATGTAGGACTACAACTATGTTTCTAGGGGAAAGGGGAAGCGGTTGAGTGTTGGAGGAGAATGTTATAGGGTTCAAAGGAAAATAAGTTTTCCCCTATTTAGTTACAACAAATTTGATAGGAGGAGGAGTAGGAAAACACAATGTGGGAAAAAATTCTAAGCTCCTGGGTCTAAACCACTTTACAATAACAGGGGAAACAAGAGCTTCAAAACTTTCTCCTTCCAAATGAATACTAGAAGGGGGAAGTTCAATATGAAAGCTTTCAAAATCTAAAGTTTTGGAAACTCCAACAGATGATATAAAAGGAGAATTGGATACATCTACTGGAGTTTTAAAAGAAGAATCATGTAAATTAATAGAATCACTTGGTACAACAACTGAAATTCCTTCTTGAGAAGTCTTTCCTTTCTTGATAATCTTCTCTGGGTCAACTTCAGGTGTTTCCAGAGGTATATGTGGAGTAGACCTCGTGTGTCTACCTTTGGGAGCCACAAATGAAACAATGGAGTCATAAGGTGCAAGATGCAATCTTCAAGGTAGTGATATCTGATGAACCTTCAGAATCAATATTTCTTTGTTGTTCAATCTCAGGGAAATGTCTTCAATTTGTTCCCCGGAAAAGGTGACAATAATGTTAGAACTGAGATTCACCCTCATATTGCAGGAGGATAAGCCCACTACCCATCAAAATGGTTTGTGGATGAAGGTTTATGATTGGAGGCAAAATGGACAAATCTCATCATAAGAATGTTTTAACACAAAAAACTGGACTAGCAATGCATGAGAAAATGAGGTTCTCATTAACTTTAGTCAGTGGTTTAAGGTTAAAGGTGAGAAGGAGGGAGACTTAGTGAGGAGAGTGGAAACATCTTCCATAATCATTTGGCCTTCGCGCAACTTGGTGGAGAAGAAATCAGGCACAAGAGCACTCTTGAACCTAAGTTTAAGATACTGAAACATATCACAACAACATTATAATCAAACCTCCATTACAATAAAACCACAACACCTCTTCTGGATCATCCATGCACGAGCATTTTATCATAAGAGGAAATAGGATAGTGAAATAAAATAATGAAAAAAATCATAGCAACATTATAATAAAACCTCCATTACAATACAACTACAACATCTCATCTTGATCATCCATGCACGATTGTTTCAACACAATAGGAAACAAGATAGTGAAAGAAAATGACTTCTATTAATGATAAAGTCTCAGGTATCATACATAACTAGAGAAAAAATCTACTATTAAAATATTACAAAATAGGGAGCTCTGCTAAACCATCGAGCCTAACATATTATTCAACTGATATATTTATACCCAAAACAATGGACAACCACTAGGAGCTCGAGCTAACCATCATGTCCAAGGATTTTCCATCTGTGCATCCTTCTGTCATACTATGCGTGTATATTTCTGTCAGATGCAAGCTCAGATCAACATGGGTCTATAGGAAAAAACGTCCATCATAGTACCTTGGGATGACAGTTCTATCTCCATGGCCAGACCCTCCATGCCTTATATTTATGGAGTGAGTCGAGGTTTCAACTACCAGTCCTTGTTCATTAATTGATTTCACATTGGGATCGGAACGAGGCTTGATGACTAGGGGAGGCCATGTGCTTCTATTGGATTCGGTGCTAAATCAACATGTGATTTCAGTGCCGTCGAAAGAATTTTGGACCCACACCTCTTCTGGGCCCGAAACTCACCACCTTTCACCACATAGCTCTCCTGCAATACCGTGGTTTATATTTTTGCCTGCTCAAGGATTTTAATGCCTGAGCATGTTGCAGCTCCGAAATGAAGCATGGTTGTTGATCTGGGCAGTCCTGGGATCTCCACCATTGAAACATGACACCACCTATTTTCCTATGTTTCGATCCCAAAATCGACTTCCTTTGACTGTTGCAACTTGTGCTCATGGATATCACATGTATCAACAAAGGACTTCGATGACTTGCTGTGAGCTCAGGAAAACTAGGTGACTAGTACTTTGAACCTAAATCCTGATAAGTGTTTATCCTTCGAGAGAAACAAAAAAAAACTTTGGACCGAGACTCAATCAAACAAGACACCAAGAGAAACCAAGTCCTTAAACCAAAAGGGAAACTGACTTTACTAGTCAGAAGGGAGAAAGATCTAGGAATGGCATACGAAAAAAAGAGAGAGATGGGGAAAGGGTGTAGACTGAGGTATTAACAACAATTACAGGCAACCCTTGACAACAAATTCATGTGATAACAAGTTCAGTGGAAGGATACAACTTGTGAAGATGCCACCTGGGAGATGACTACCATTCTACAACAATTTCCTCATCTCCATCCTTGAGGATAAGGATATTCTTCAATAGGGAGGGCTTGTTAGGGACCTAACCTCCCTAGCCCCTCACGTAGGTAGAATAATATATTTTCCATGTAACAAAGGAAAAAATTAGTTAATAAGGCCTATGATAATGTGAATAGGTCTAGTGTAAGAAGACTTAATAGAAGCTTCTGCTTCTAGAAATATCTTCCTATAGAATTTTCTTTAGAAGATATAATTAGTATAAATAGGAGTAGAAGACATGAGAAAGTCTTGTCTTGAGAATTATTGTAATAGAGTTTTTCTCTTCTAGAGGTTTCCACCTCAAAGAGGCAAGTGTACTTGGATTTCTATCAATAAAAGGTATCATTTTTGGTGTTGTGATTCTCTATATTTTTTTGTTTTGCTAGTATTTGATAAAATCATTTTTTTCTACTTATTATAATACACTTGGTACCTTAAATTATAGCTAATATGTTGTTTGGATAATTGTCTCTAAGTTGTTTCCCATCCTTCCTAGACATTCAAAGCTTTGAGAATATCATTTGGATATTTGCAATTAAAATCTAAAATTGGGCCAAGATTTCCAATGGATGTGAGTATTGATGATGCAATAGAATTTGAAGGGTCCATAGGAACTTTTGGCGTCTTATTCTGATGGGAAAAAAGATCCTCAAACTTTATATTCATAAATTCCTCGGTATGATATTTGGCATTTTAATCTTATCTTTTCTTACCATACTAACTTAAGGATTTTTCTCTTTTACTTCAAGCCATTTGGTTTTTAGCTTATCAAAAACATTTTGAGCTCTAGAAAACCTTTTCTTTTTTTCAACAAAATCAAAATAATATTCTTCTTTTTCTATCTGTACAAATTTTAAAACTAATGCTTTATCCTTATCTTGTCTTTGTGTCTATATAGTTAATGCACCATGCTCCTGTAAACTGTATTCAAATGGATTAGGAGGAGGAATAATCAAGTGATTCTTTGTATCTCATAGAACATATTCTACTTGGTCAATTCTAGAAATAGTGGCTAACAAAATCTACCGATTTACCTTGATATTATGAAAAATCTCTTGAGTAATTCATTCAACATGGATTGGATTACATGGTATTTTTTATTGAGTACACCTCTATCCAAATCATCTACATTTTGATGGATACATGCTATCTGGTAATTTGTATAATTTAACTACTTAAGTTTAGGTGCAGTTGCTTCCTTGGGGGCCTTCTTATATGTTAGGAATGTTAATATTATGGTAGCTACGGGAGGTATTAACCTCCATTTGTGACCTTTGATGAGATTATAATGTTTCAGAAGAAAAAAAAGATTTGTATATAACCCTAGAAGAGGAGTCAGCTAAAGGAAATATTATATACTAAGTATTTGGCACCCATAAAGAGAATTTGGCCCAGATAGTCTGGAAGAAGTAGTATAAATATAGGACGCCAGTCTTCATTTTAGCCAGAATTCTCAGAATTGTAGAAGTGCACTTATGCGCACTGTAGAAGGCCATTAGTGCACAAGTCTGGGGAGCAGTTGCTGCCACAGTTCCGAAATCTGCATTTTTGGTTTCTCTGGGTTGGACTCTCTGATTAGTTTTGGTTATCTTTCCTTGGATCATTATCCTTGGTTGTCTATTGGTTTGCTACCAAAATTCTTTTCTCTGTCAAGGTCAAGGTGCTCGGGGGTGGCATTAGTGCCTATGGTTGGGTGACAATATTGCTATATTTTCTATGGTTAAACGAGCACACCCACTTTACTAACAGGTTATGGGACCACACCTCCTTCATTCAATATAACCAATGGAAGGAAGATAATCCATAAATTTATCAATCTCGTTGAATAATTGATGCTAGGGTTTCTAGCAGGTGTAGTTACTAAAGCACCGCCGCAAGGGTTACTAACAGGTGCAATTGCAGAAACCCTAAAACCCTTGTCTAGCACCTTATGATGAAATACCTTACTCAAGGAGAATATTTTCTAGTGAGCCTTAGTCCAATGCACCTCTTGGCACTCTCAGAAGGAAGAAACATCAAGGTTGAAATTTTGGGTCAAAGATTGACCAATTATCAGTCAACACAAGTCATGAATGAAAAGTTGAATCATCTACACTACTCAATGCTCATAGGAAATCTTGAATATGACATGTGGATAATTGACAGTGGATCTTCTAGGCATATGACAGTATATCAAGCCAGAATCTCCAATCTAAATGAAAAATAAGACATTGTACAAGGTAGAACTTGGAGACAAAAACACTTACCTAGTCGAAGGAATTGGTCAAGCCTCCATCAAATTGAAAACATGTAACAATGTGAGAAATGTCTTATATGTACCTGGTTTAGAAAACAATCTTGTATCCATATATTTCCTAGAAGACAAAGGAAAAAAAATAGCCTTTGTAGATGGAAAAGTATTATCTTGGCTTAGAGAATCCAACATAGAGAATGCTAGAGTTATTGGAACCCGTGAAGGAAGACTATACAAACTACTAGAATGAAATGATGAAGCCCTTGTACATGATGAAGTCAATCCCAATGAACTTTGGAATATAAGGTATGCTCATATCAACTATCAAGCATTAATGTTCCTCAAAAATATGGTTGAAGGAATACCATGACTACAGTCTACACATGAAGGAATTTGCAAAGGATGTGCTCTTGGTAAGAATGTTAAGAAACCATTCTTAGGAAGCAATAGTAGATCTAAGGAAATTCTAGATCTAATACATTCATATGTTTGTGTTTCGATGCCAGTCAAAACTCTAGGAGGTTCTCTTTACTATGCGATATTCATAGATGATTACTCAAGAAAGAATTGGTTATATCTCTTGAAAACATAGGATGAAGTTTCAACAAGTTTCAAGAATTCAAAGCAGAGATAGAGAACCTCACAAACAAGAAAATCAAGACCTTGAGAACAAATAATGGAGGAGAATATACATCCAAGGAATTTTTTTCCTTTTTCAAATCGACACGGGTTAGGAGGGAGCTAAATGTTCCTCATAATCCTCAACACAATGGTGTAGCAGAAAGGAAGAATAGATATATTGAAGAAACTGTGAAGGCACTATTGAACGATCAAGGTTTATCTATGTATATGTGGGGAGAAGTAGCCATGACAAAAAATATGTTCAGAACAAAAATCCTCACCGCATATTGAAGGATATGACTCTAGAAGAAGCCTTCTCATGAAATAAACCTAATGTGGAACACTTAAGAATATTTGGATGCCCTGTTTACTTTCACATCCCCAAGGATAAAAGGAAGAAATTAGAATCCTCAAGAAAGAAGGTCATATTCGTGGGATAGAGTGAATCATCCAAGGCCTATAGAATCTATATACTGGAACAACATAAGGTTGAAGTCAGTAAAGACGTAACCTTGAATGAAAATATGGCTTTCAAGAAATCCATAGAAGAAACTATATAAGAATAAGAGTACAAAGAGCTTAATGAAAAAAGAACATGCCTTCCAGAAAGTCAGAATGAAGAAACATAAAAACTTGATCATCCAATGCAACCATGTGAAACTATTGAATCAGACATTGTACCCAAAACCAAGAAATGTCCAACTTGGCTTGAAGATAACCTACAAGAAGAAGAAAGACTCAAAGCCCCAAGTGGCAGCGTCATAAAAAGAAAAAATCCCAAGATATTCTTGAGCTATGCAACATGTATGAAAAAGATTCTAAACGAAGAACCCACCACATTTGAAGAGGTAGCTCAGAAGAAACAATGGAAATATGCCATGAAAGAAGAACACCAATACATTATGAAAAATGATGTATGGGAAATTGTGCCTAGACCTAAAGAAAAATCAGTAGTAACATCAAAATGGGTCTATAAGATAAAAACATGCAGCAGACGAAAGCATGGACAAATATAAAGCAAGTTTTGTAGCTAGAGGGTTCTCCCAGAATGAGGGAGAAGACTATGACAAGACATTTGCTCCTATTTACAAATATACTTCTATTAGAGCCATTATGTCTCTTATTTCTTCCATGGGATGGAGTTTAAATCAGATGGATGTAAAAACAACTTTCCTCAATGGAGAAATCGAAGAAGAAGTATACATTGAACAACCTCAAGGATTTGAAGTACACTCCAAAGAAACTCATGTTTGCAGACTAAAGAAAGATTTATATGGACTCAAGCAAGCTCCAAGATCTTGGTATGCCAAAATAGATAGCTACTTAATAAGACTTGGTTTCTCTAAAAGTCATGCAGATCCAAATATTTACGACAAAGTCGTGAACAATGCATCTATGATTCTACTTCTATATGTCAACGATTTATTCTTGATAGGTGAAGAGTCTCTCATCATCCAGTGTAAAAAAGGAACTAGACTCTGAGTTTGATATGAAAGATCTTGGTCTCATGCATCATTACTTGGGACTAGAAGTATGGCATAAGCGTGGTGAAGTATTCCTTGGACAAGGAAAGTATGCAGTGAAGATTATTCAAAAGTTTGGAATGATGGATTGCAAATCCATGGACATTCCTATGGCCACAGGTATAATAAAAGTAAGAGACTCAGATTCTGATCCAGTAGACCCGTCCCTATATCGACAATTGATTGGGTCATTGATGTATTTAGTAAATACTTGACCAGATATTTTCTTTTCCTTAAACACACTAAGACAGTTCCAGGTGGAACCCAAACATGAGCATTAGATAGATACAAATCATGTTATAAGATATATTTTTGGGACACTAAACTATGGTTTAAGATATACCACATCTAGCGATATACAACTTCATGGATTCACAGATTCAGATTGGGCAGGAAGTGCAAAAGACAGAAGGAGTACTTCAGGGATGTGTTTCATCTTGGGATCCACCATGATATCTTGGGGTAGTAGGAAATAGAGGTTTGTTGCACTTATCACAACAAAAGAAGAATATATCATAGCATGTGAGGCATGTACAGAAGCAGTGTGGCTAAGAAAGATAATTTATGGATTATTTGATCAGATTCCAGATTCGACCATAATATACTGTGACAATCAGAGTTGTAAAAGGCTATCAGAACACCCAATGTTTCATGAACGGTTGAAACACATTGAGATCAAATACTACTTTATTCGAGATAAAGTCTAGGAACGATAAGTGGAGCTTCAATATATCCTCGCAGATGAAGAGACAATAGATATATTGACAAAGCCTCTGTCCAGAATAAAGTTTGCAGACTTATGAGACAAGTTAGGGATCGTGGAAATAAATCCCTTAGCTAAAAGGGAAGATATGGCTCTCCGGGTTGGGAGGGAGCAATGATATAACATTGATTTCTGGACAGTCATTTTCCATCTTGGAAAATGGTCTGTGATGGGCAGTCCCTTTCTAGTTCAAAAAGTGGTTTGAGATTTCTGACACACATGCATTTTTCAGTTTAGAAAATGGTCCAGATCGAACGGTCATTTTCGTAATGAAAATGGTTTGATCGATTGTTGATGTACCATGGACAAAGATTCCCCTTGTGGCCAGTGTGGGGGAATGGTCTAGAAAAATCTTTCTTGGCAGTCACTCTTAGTAGTGGTCAAGAAGAATGGTCCCCCTTGCTGGGAATTCATTCTTTCGAAGTTCACAGTTGTGAGAAGTTTCGAAGAATGATCCATTTTGGAGGTTGGTGCAGGAAAACCATTTGTATAGGAAATGGTATGGACATCCATTCCCTAGGGCAGACTCATTCTCTTCAGGTTGCAATTTTTTTAGTGTTGGAGAAATGGCCCATTTATGTGAATGGTCTAGGTTTAGCAATCAGGGAAAGGCATTCCCTAGGGGAGATTCATTCTCTCTAGGTTTCACTTTGTTTATTGTCGGAGGAATGGCCTAGATAGGTGAATGGTCCAATATCAGAAATCAGGGACAATTATTCTTCCATGCTTGGGAAGAATAGTCTAGATATCCCATGATTGATGTTTTACTTTCTGAGGCAGATGCTCTTCTAGATCTCACAGATGTGAGTGGAAGAATAGCCCAGATGACTCAATTTATATCTTGATATTGTTTTTCTATGCAGGTTGATATCAAATGATATGATCGCTATGGAGACTGTATGTCTCTAGACACTAGATGTATGCTACTGTGGTGGATATGTTCCAATGATTGTAACTATGTGTCACTGATTGAGTAGTTGTGTACTACTATGGATATACATAGTCATGTTCTATTAGATGACATTGTACTAATTGTCATGGAGATTATCCAGTTGGATAATGATGATGGTGCTCGTGATTTGATCATGAGATAGCCTATGTGGCTATAATGATGCTACCGGTTGAATGGTTTGTTTGTACTCAAGACCATTACCTTTTATACCTCCCTAGCTAGGAGGGAGTGTTGATATTATGGTAGATGTGGGAGGCAATAACCTCCATTTGTGACCTTTGATGAGATTAGAATATTCCAGAAGAAAGAAAATATTTGGATATAACCCTAGAAGATAAGTCAACTAAAGGAAACATTATATACTAAGTATTTGGCACCCAAAAAGAGAAGTCGGCTCAGACAGTTTGGTAGAAGTAGTATAAATATATGAGGCTAGTGGTCAGTTTAGCTAGAATTGTCAGAACTACAGAAATACACTTGTGCACACTGTAGAAGGCCACTAGTGCACAAGTTTGGGGAGAAACTACTTCCGCAATTCTGAGATCTACATTTTCGGTTTCTCTGGGTTGGACTCTCTGATAAGTTTTGGTTATCTTTGCTTGGAGCATTAGCCTTGGTTGGATATTTGTTTTCTACTAGAATTATTCTCTCTGTCAAGGTCAAGGTGCTCGGGGGTGGAATTAGTGCCTATGGTTGGGTGACAATATTGCTATATTGTCTATGGTTAAATGAGCACACCCACTTTACTAACAAGGAATTGCATTTTTGTAGAAACATTATGATCAAGAAAATTCATATGATTGTTTCCTATTCTAATGCTTCTTTAAAGAAACTTCTTGGGACTCGTAGTCTCCTTTCCCATTGGAAAAAGTGTTTGAGTCATCTTTATTGTGAAGGTATCTATAGAAGAATATTGGAAAAATATACAATCTGACGAAGTATTTATTGAAGAATTTTGTGAAACACTAGATGGATTATGCTAAGACTATTGTTCTCTTCTTAGAGATTGTATCTATTGTATACACTAATAAAATTATTCTTGTCTATCGACATATTTCCCACCAGTACTAGTTTCTATGGATGACATAATTTTTAATAGTTGGTTTGAACTAGAAGATGGACCTAAAGAACTAAAAGATCTGGAAAGTCTAATTATTTATTTTCTAGATTTATTATTACCAGTCTCTAATCTTGTAGGTTGTGATTCAATGATTTCATGACTCAAAGAAACATATCCTTGTTCTGATTCAAGAACAATGGGAGAAACATTTCTTGGGAATTACGGATTTGTAGTGGTGTCATTTAAACTGACAAATGCACTAGCTACCTTAATGTGATTAATGAATGGAATATTTAGAAATTACTTGTGTAACTTTGTCATTTTATTCCTAAATGGAATTTATTCAAAGTCAAAGGAGCATGAAGAGAACCTATGGTTGGTACTACAAGTGCCAAGAGATAATCAATTGTATGCTAAGTTAAGAAAGTGCTCTTTTTATCAAAGGTAGATCCATTACTTGGGACACATAATTTTGGAGAAATAAATAGTAGTATATCCATAGAAGATTAAATCTATTAGAGGATGGCCTACATATAAGAACATAAAAAAGGTAATATCATTCATGGGGCTTGTTGGATACTATGGAATATTGATAGAAGGATTCTCCAAGATCGTTCATCCCATTACATCTTTATAGAAGAAGGGAATTAAATTTGAATGGAAACCAAAGCATGGGGAAAATTTTCAATTGTTAAAGGAATTGATAATCCAAATGAAGATTTTGCGGCATGTACATATGCTTGCAAAGAGGAACTTGGTGGATTTTTAATCAAAAATGACATATGAATTGTTATGATTCTAGAACTCTTAAAGAGAATAAGAAGAATTATATCAGACATGACTTAGAGCTTACTACCGTAGTTCATGAATGGAAAATGTGGAGATGTTAATTAACGGGAAAGAAATTTGAGTTAAGGACAGATCACAATGGTTTGAAATATTTGTTTGAACAACAAAATTGAAATTTCAAACAAACAAGATGGATAAAATTTCTTAGTGAATATGACTTTGATATTAAACATATTATAGGGAAAGAGAATAAGCTTGTTGATGCACTCAACACAAGGATACATGGAATACATGATATAGCCATTAGCATGTGCAAATCATATTTGAAAAATAGAATTTTGGAAGCCCTTATTTCAAACGGACACTACCTAAAGGTAAAATAAGGATTACAACAAGAAGTTGTACAATAGATATGGAAAGTATAAGCTAGAATAAGATAACATTTTATGCATAAAAACAATTTGTGTGTTCCTAATTATTATGAATTAAGAAAGTCAATATTAAAAGAAATGGAGAATGTTCCATATGTTGGACATCATGGATACCCAAAGATGATTGTAGCAATGAGAAATCAATAATTTGGCCAAGAATGAAAAATGGCATTCCTGATTATATAGCCTAGTGTATGAAATGAAAAATAGTAAACGCCGAGCATAGACTTCTAACAAGTTTTCTACAACCATTTCCAATTCCAGAGTGGAAATGGGAAGTGGTAACTATTGATTTTATCATTGAATTACCCAAGGAAATGAAACATGATTCAATAATGGTAGTGGTGGACAAATCAAAAAAAATTACTCTTTATTATAGTTGAATTGATTCATAAGGAAACTAATTTAGAAGAAATTTATGTGAAAGAGATTGCTAGGTTGCATGGAATACCTAAGGAAATTGTTTCAAATACATATCCAAAGTTTACGTCAAAATTTTGGAAGGGATTATTCGAGGTACAAGTATGAATTTTAGTACACCTTATCATTCACAAACAAATGGAAAAATAGAGAGAACTAATCAAGTGATTGAAGACATGTTAAGAATATATTTGATAGATAAGCCATCAAAGTGGGAGGACTACATGCATTTAGTTGAATTTTCTTCAATAATGGATATCAAGCTTCACTAAAGATGATTCCATTTGAATTTTTAAGTGGTAGAAAGTGTAACACTCCATTTAGTTAGGACAATCCAGCACAAAAATTAGTACTTGGACCACAATTGCTTAGAGAAATGGAAGAGCGAATGGTCAAGATCAAGAAAAATTAAAAGGAAACAAAAGATAGTAAAACAATTTATGTAGATAAAGGTAGGATACCAAAGGAATTTAAAGTTGGGAAGAATTTACTTTTGAAAGTGAAATCAAAGAAACATTCTTTGAATTTGGGAAGCTACGCTAAGCTAGTAACTAGATATTGTGTTCCAATTGAGATATTGGATGAGATAGGACCAATTGCATACATGTTTGTATTTCCTATGACCATAAAAGTGCATAAATGGTTTCAAGTGTCATTATTGAAAAAGTATGTGCATGATTCTAACCATGTCATTGACTGGACTTTGATTCAAGTGGAACTCAAAAGAGACTTCTAGTTACATCCAATGTGTATATTTATATGCTTGGGACCAAATGCATAGGGAAGGTAAATGTCTAATGGACCCACTGTAACCCTAAAGAAGTAATGTGGGATCTAAAGGATGCAATGTGGGAGGCATATCTTCATTTATTTTGACATTTTCATGTAAACAATATTGTATATAATGGTGATGTGCATCGAGGGTGGTTCAAAATCTAGACAAAAGAGGAATGTAATACCCCTAGTTTTGATCCCCAGATAAATAATATATAAGTGTAAGTGATGAATGGATAAAAATTGAATGATGTAATATGTAAAACTGATCTGTAAATTTCCATCGATATTGCGTTGGAACAGTTCGTCACAATATATATGATAAATAAAACTAAAATCTATACTATGAAGGTTAAATTCCTTTAGATTCTAGAATATTTAGTAATTTATTTTTTGCTTATGCATGAAATAGATAAAATGTGGAAAATAGGTAACAATAAAATAAAAACACACAGAATCCACAAAATAACACAAATATTTTCTCTGGGAAACCATTATGGGAGAAAAACCAACTAGAAGGTGAGGCTACTCTATTCTCTTTTTTCTGTTATGGAAATAATGCAAGTACAAAGGAGAAGGCACTCTATATGGAGTTACCTGAGAACCTATGGCTTGTTAGGATACTATATAACATTAAACCCCTATGTTATTCTCTCTAATTTCCCACTCCTAGTTGTTCTTCTCTGCTATGGAACAAAATACAATAACACAGAATGGAACCACTTCTCCTCCTAGTGTCCTAGTATTTAACATATCTCGATAGCCATCCAGGGGTAGGTTTTTGACTTCCTCAACCCTCAATTATGATATGGTTTTGAACCTTCTAGAATATTACTTAAATTACATATGTGGCTAGACCCATATGCATGAGTAGTGAGGGATGACATGGCATCCTCTCATACCATGGTGCTCAACACGGTAGGTCAACTTGCATGAAGCATAACTTTTGCATACGAGCTTTGATTGACACAATTTTTCACTGTTAGAAAGGTTTCGATGTGTAGAATAACATAACAGGGCCAAGATATTTTAGGAAAGATTAACCCCCAAAAATTTTGTTTGATGTCTCAAAGTGACTCTAAACCACAATTTTCCAAACTGGGACCTACCATTAAAATGTCCCTACAAGCTATTTCCTCCAACATTTTCCACTATGAAAGCATCAATATAGATGAAAAATAATATAATGATTCAATCCAAATCATACCTCCCCATTAATTGGGGATTTTTGTCCCCAAAATATTACTGAATGAGGTGAGGAAATTTTTCCTCTACCTTCTCCCTGGAGTACCACTTTGATTTTTTTGGAAGTAGTCCTTTCAACCCAATATAAAAAAGGTCATGTTGCCCTTGTCTTGTAGTTATGGACCAATTCTACAAAATTGTGTCCTTTTCCATCTCTACCTAAGCATCTGGTGCTAAGTTCTCTATGAAAGTTAGTATACAATCCTCCTCCTTATACATCATGGAGGGCTCATAGAGTTTGAGATTCTCAATATTCATTACTGAGTAAATGTGCATGTGTGGGGGTAGAATGAGTATGTAGGAATTATCTCCCACCTTTTCCAATACCTCAAAAGGACCATACCACAAATCCTTGATCTTCTTACCAAGACCCTATAGCCTTTCCTTATTCAACTGTAACCATACATTGTCTCACACTCTAAAATTTCTCTTTGTTATATGTTGATCATGTCTAGACTTGTACTTTTCTTATGAGTTCTTCAATTTCTCTTGTAGTTGCAAATGCATATGTCTAATCTTCTCAACAATTTTTTCTTCTTTTAATGCATCTCTTGTGAGGTCCTCCCTCACTCCTCCTTGTTGTCCATATATAACATCTAAGGGTGAAGGTGGAAAATATCCAAAGAAATTTTCAAAAGCCAGGGATGATTTTAGGGCCTAAATTTCGCTCATGGGCTAATTTTCCATGGTTTTTCCAAAAACGAGATTCGTTATTTTAAAAATGATTCGCCCAAATTCTATAGGATAAAATTATTTTACCTTAAAAATCACCAAAATTTTATAAAAACTATATAAAATCCTTAGAAATTTGAACATTTTTACAAAAATATCGCCAAACATTTATAGTTGGCATATGAAGGATTAGTAAGATTTGCCAAGGTTTCTACATTTTAAAATAAATTTCCATCCTTAAAATCATCCCTGTCAAAAGGTGACTTACCAGTAGAAGTTTGCACTTCTTTGTCATAAGAGTGTTGTATATGAATTATATTTTCATCCTAGTTCTTTGTATTCTTTTGATTGTAACCCCTCAAAAGTTGCACCAAAGTCATGTTGACTACTTTTTCTACCCATATATTTGTGGAAGAAATATTGTAGACCTCTTGAGATCACTATCCATATTCTCCCACAGTGTAGTCCAAAATTCAAAGATAAATCTGAAATCCCTGTCTAAGATGATGCTTCTTGGTATCCCAAAGTGCACCCAGACTTGTTCAAAGAAATTATTTTTTGTTTCTTGTCCGTTGATGGTATTTTTACAAGGCATGAGAATGCACATTTTACTGAACATATCTACTACCAAAAATATATAGTTATGTCCCTTCCTAGTTGTTTGTAAATCTCCCACAAAATCCATGGAAATAATTTCCCAAGGTTGAGTGGGTACATGTAATGAATGGTATATACCTTGCTTCCTATTGTTGGGATTTTTGGTACAATAAAGTATACATCCTCTAATATATTGTGCTACATTTTCTTTCATTCTGGGCCAATACACATACCTTTGTAAGTTGGCGACTATCTTCCCAACACCAAAATGTCATGTGACCTTGGAGGTGTGAGCCTCTCTGATAAGATGTAATCGTTCATCTTTAGGAACACATATTTTTTCAAGCTTGTAGAGTAAACCATTCTAGAAATGATAGTCAGCCTTTATTTCATGTTACTCTATATGAATTTTCCCTTGTATCTACTAAAACACCTCCTTGAAGTCCTTGTTTTCTACGTATGCCTTTATGTATGCATCATGGCTAAAAGGATCCATGTGCATCAAAACTCCCAAAGTTGTAATCTTGGATGTGGGTGGCCTTGAAAGCATGTTTACCAACTTGTTTGTGCTACCCTTGTTATACTTTATGACCAAATGAATCTTTTGTAAGAACCCTATCCATTTGTAGTGTCTGATTTGTTGTAACTTACAGTGGGCTTGTAAATACTGGAGCGACTGGTGATCTATGTGGATGACAGTCTCCTTTCTCATTAGATAGTTCTTCCACTTTTTAACAGCTTGTACCAAAGCATATATATCCTTTTCATAGGTAGGGTAGTTGAGAACCACCCCATGAAACACTCCAAAATGATATCATACGAACCTTTCTCTTTGCATCGGGATTTTTCCCATGGAATACCCACTTGAATCGGTCTCCACTTCCAACGGATTCTAAAATTTTGGTAGACAGATCACTGGTGCTTGACTGGCCTTTCTTTTCTTCTCATCAAATTATTTTTGTTGATTCTTCCCCAATTGGAGGCTCTTAATTCCTACTTTTATTGTATGGATTGGTGTAGCTACTATTGAAAATGAAGCTATGAACTTCTAAAAGTATCGTGCTACCCCAAAAAATCTCCTAAATTATGTGCAATTTGTAGGAACTGTCCATTTCATTATGGCCTCCATATTGGCAGGATCTATCTTGAGCTCACCTCCAACAATCACATACCCAAGAGAAACCAAAGTTTGTTGATCAAACTCACATTTCTTGAGATTGGCCAACAATTTGTGCTTCTTGAAGGTATCTAACACATGCATAAGATGTTAAATGTGTTCCTCCCACATAGCATTCTAAGCCAATATGTCATACAAATAGACAATAAAAAATGAAACTAGATAAGGGAATAAAACATCATTCATTAGTCTCATAAATGTAGTTGGTGCATTGCATAAACAAAATGGCATAACCAACTACTCATAAAAACATTTCATTGCCTTGAAGGAATTCTTCTAGATATCTTCTTTTTTTACTTGTAACTGGTGATATCCTGATTTAAAATCCATGTTAGTGGAGTACTTGGCATGTTGCATCTGGTTCAATAGATCATGATCCTAGGAGAAGGGTATCGATGCTTCATTGTAATCTTGTTCAATTCCCTATAATCAATACACATTTTCCAGGTCACATCCTTCTTGGGAATAATTATGACTGGTGACCCACAAGGTGGGGTACTTGGTCAAATCACACCATGTTCCAACAACTACTACAACTATTTCTTCACTTCATTTGCTTCTAGAATAGACGGTCTATACATCTCGATATTCAACAATGGGGAGTCTGTAAATAATTGTGTTTTGTGCTCCACATCCCTCTTGGGTGGTATCCTTTTAAGCTCCTGGAACACTCCTATGTATGTCTATAGAAACTCCTCCAACTGACGTTTCTTCTCTTTATTACACCCTTCTAGGGATGTCTTTACTTTTAACAACTCTTCAATAAAATGTTTTTCTCTTGGAAAATCTAAAACATATTTCTTGCTAGAACTAATCAACTTCTTAGCTTGATTGGCACTTACCAGTGAAAGTTTTGATTTACCTTTGTGCATGTTTATGATTAAGGATTTCCTGCACTTGATGAGGTGGTATGGATTTTTTCTCTGCATGAAGATAAAATCCCTCATGTGCATGTAGGGGCTTCCAAACACTACTATGAATACATCCATTGGTACTACATCCAATTCTAGTTCATTTATAAAATCAACACTTACAACAAATTTAATCTTGCATTTCTTTGCTAACTTGATCTATACATCCTTGTTTACACAACCCAATGGATAGGGGATAGAATGATTGTTAACCTCCAACCTAATCTTGTTGACCATATCTGTAACTATGAGATTATCTTGTGAATACGAGTAAAAAAGAGTGCCTATCTTGGTCTTCTTGACCTGAATCTTGATATGGAAGAGATTGGTCATCTCCTTCTCTTCTTTGTGATAGAGGATACTCATATTCAACTCCTTCTGCATATATGTGTAGAAAATATTTTCATCCACATTAGAGCTAATTTCAACTTGATTGCTCAAATTTGTGGCTAGAAGGTTCTTTTTCTTTCTATCTTTCTTGTGGTTCTTTGGGTTCATATCTGGATTCCATTTCCAAAACTTTTCCTCAGTGTGGCCATCAATGTTGCAGTGATTGAAATGGTTTTTGGGATCTTTGAACTAATGTGTAGTGGTTGTTTTCTTCTTATATTCCCTCCCATTCCACTTATTCTTCCCTCCTTGGAAGCTTCCTAGTGATATTTATGCTTGGAACCACTTGGATGCCCTTTCTTTTGGCCTATGTTTTCCAAGTATAATGTCTGTACACATGCCTCATCCATTTTCCTTGGCTTGAAGAGAATCAACTTCTTTCATAGATGACTATGTAAAACCCCCTGATACTTGAGGAGTACATATGCGTTCTTGGGAGAGATTCCTAGCATGATGGCCATATTTTTTAACTCAGTGGTGTACTCATGTACACTCTATCCTTGCCTCTATCTGAAGTAGTGCCATCAGATCTATTGGTCCTCTACATACTCAATAGGGTCAAATTGGGACTTGATGATCATTTTGAAATCCTCCCACCTAGTTACTAGTGGTTCACCCTCCAGCCTAAGTGTTTCTGTATGGAGTTACCACTAGTTTAAATCATGGCCTTCTAACTTCAATCTAGAAAATGAAATCTTTTTCTCTTCATATATATGGTGAAGACTAAAATAAAATTATAGTTGCTGAAACCAATGATTCAGTTTTAATGCATCTATCTCACCTTGTTATGGATTTATGTCCACTTTCACTTTCATCTTGAATAGGGACTATGAAGTGTTAATGACACTTAAAATCAATTTCTCTTTCTCAGGTTCTTTCTATAACACCTTTCCTTGGTCTTCCTGATATCCCAATTTCCCCTCTGATCTGATCTCTAAGTTAAAGCCTCCATCATATTTGAACGGTCCAATATTAATTGCTAGAGACACATTGAGGAGGTTCATATTGCGACCAATGTGAGAAACTTGCACTTCCAACCTATCAAATCTCTTTTTTGCTGGATATTGAGGGTTGTTAGGAACATACTCGTCTACCATGGCTAGGGTTTTTATGACTTTTCTTTAAGCCGATTCCTGGATCCTACAAATTTCCAAAATTATCCTAAGAAAACCTACTCTGGTACTAGTATGATCTGTAAAACGTTATGGATATTCAACTAGAATAGTTTATCACAACATATATAATAAATAAAACTAAAATCTGTACTATGAAGGTTAAATTCCTTTAGATTCCAGAATATTTAGTTACTGATTTTCTACTTATGCATGAAATAGATAAAATGTAGAAAATAGAGAATAGTAAAATACAATCACAGACCATCCACAAAACAACACAAATATTTTCTCTAGGAAACCCTTAAGGGAGAAAACCCAGATAGAAGGTGATGTTTCTCTACTCTCTTTTCTATGGTATGGAAATAATGCAAGTACAAAGGAGAAGGCACTCTCTATAGAGTTATTTGAGAACCTTTGGCCTATTAGGATACTACTAAACATTAACCCCCTATGTTATTCTCTCTAATTTCCCACTCCCAATTATTTTTCTCTGTTACAAAACAAAATACAATAACATAGAATGGAAACCCTTTTCCTCCTAGTGGCTCGATATTTAACATAGCCCAATAGCCATCTAGGGGTAGGTTTTTTACTTCCTTAACCCTTAATTTTGATATGGTTTTGAACCTTATAGAATATTATTGAAATTACATATGTGGCTATCCCCATATGTGTGAGTAATAGGGGATGACGTGGCATCCTCTTGTACCATGGTGGTCAACATGGTAGGCCAACTTGCGAGATGCATAAATTTTGCATACGATCTCTAATTGACGTGATTTTTGCACTATTGGGAAGATCGCGATGTGTATAATAGTGTCACAAGGTACAAGCTACACCAGGAAGTTTTTAACCCCAAAAAATTACATTTGGTGCAGAAAAATGGCTCTGGAAGGTTCTAGACTCCAACTTTCCAAATTGGGACCTACCACTAAAATGGACCTCCAAGCTGATTCCTCCATTTTTTTCGACTTTGAAAGCATCGATATAGATGAAAAATAATATATTGATCCAATACAGATAAAAAATGGTATATTGAATCATAATACAAAAAATACATCATAGGCCATAGATGGATCTCATAAAGTCACGTGGTCTCTCTAATGCAGGAAATATATTCCATGATTTTTGGGCATGCAAGAGAAAATTCACATTCATTCTTCCTGGAATCTTTCTAAATATACAGTGTGAATTCTATAATAAAATAATGGGAAAGTGCATCCATGAAACTATAAGGGAATTATGACTGTACACAAGGGAAATTGTTGACATTAAGGACAATTAATTACAATTGATAATCGTTGGAATCCCATAATTGATATTTCCTAGATAGTATATGCTAGATCCCTAGATAGAAGTGGGATATTCTGAGGGAATATGTACTAGAGAAGGGGATCCCATTCCTTAGGTTGTGCATAATGAGGGGAAAGAGGGCTAGCGGTTTGGGATAGTTGTAGGGGTTAGCCAACTAAGAATTCTAGAAATTGGGTTTTGTGAAGAGAGCTACCAACAACCATAGGTAAAATCATCCTTGTGGATTTATAGTGTATAGAATGGTGGCCTCTATTATGGAGAAATTAAGTGAATTAAAGACCCTATGGTTGGGTGGAACATCCTTCCTTTGCATCTAGTTGGTGGTTAATTTCCAAAAAGATAAGTGTTCATGATTTATTTGTGAATATGCTAAGTTAATGTTGTTTATGTTCTTAATTGAATCAGTTTCTAGTTTTTTCAATATTGTTTGCATGCTTAAGCCTACATTTATAAATTATGGTGTCATTTTCCATTGAATGATTAATTATGTTTACATAAGTATGCATTGACATGCGTACATGCATTAATTAATTAATAGAAGGATAGTGAGGAAAGGTACCATAGAAAGAAAGTTGGTGTGGTTATGAAGTACCCCATAGACTCAACAAACGATGGAGGTTGTTGGGTAAAATACAATACATCTTAATATAATTTATGCTAAATACTTTTCAAAATCCCTTTTCCACCAATCAATATTTGTGTTTGTTCACAAGACGATCTATTGAATTTTTTTTCTAATATATCCATTTACATCGAACAAGATTTCTTCCTTTAGGAAGGGGAACCAAATCCCATGTGTTGTTTTTCATCAGTGAGTTGTATTCCTCCTACAAAACTACTTCCCACTCAGGATTTCTAGCAGCCTCTTGAAAGGTCCATGGATTTGTAGTACTATAAATACATAAGTGAACATGTAGCAATGGCTGTATATAAGAGAGAACCTGTGGAGATACCAAGAACTAAGAATGCATCCACCTGGTGTTTGTTAGATATCCGACCCCCTTGTTGCTTATTGGTTCGTGAGGAGGATATAATTCCTCTAAATATGTAGTAGAATCCTGATCATCACCTCCATCATATAAAAAAGAATCAAATGAGTCCTCATCATAAAGGATCATTGTAATTACATCATCATCCTCTGAACTATCAATACAATTCACTATGAAAACTGGAGTGGATGCGGATCGTGAATCATCATTATAGTGACTAGATGAGATCTCCTAAAACAAAACACTCCTAGAAATTATTAGTTGATTGGTGATGGGATTGAGAAGAAATTAATCCTTAAATCCATTAGGATATCCCATGAAAATGCGAGATTGGATTTGAGGATATAATGCCTTTCATTACTCTATAGGAATGTGAGTCCATGCTTGAGAACCAAACGCTCTAAAGTGTCTAACTGTGGGTTTCTAACCACTCCAAGTTCAAGAGTGACTCCCTTAAAGGATTTATGGGGAACTTGGTTCTGGATGTACAAAACACAATTAATGGCTTTTGCACATAAATTTGAAGTAAGATATCAAGACAATGACATACAATTTTCCATCTTCTTCAAAGACCCATTCTTCCATTCAACCACACCATTCTACTAGGGATTTTACATGATAGTATGTTGCAATGCAATTACCTGAGAAGAATATAAATGCTTAAATTTTTTGTTCATATAATCCCCCCAATTATCTATACACAAAATTTTATTGGTCCTTTTGGATATTTTCTCAACAAGTGATTTGAAGTCATGTAAGTGCTCAAAGAACCTTTATTCTTTGTTGAAGAAGGTATACTTAGGTATAACTTGAGTGATCATCAATCAAGGTCAAGGTATATTTGTATTTGTTTATTGAAGGATGAGGAAATGGACCTGTTAGATTGATATGAACAAACTCCATAAATGTTGTATCTCTCCATGCTTTTCCTTTGTCAAACTTCTCCCTTGGATGCTTGCTAATATTTAGCCATAACATACACCATCAAAAAATATGACATTTGGAAACCATGTCACTATGATTTGATTGATGAGCTATTAAAAATAATGGTAATTGATATATCCAAACCACTCATGACATATTCTGCTCACCTCATCTGAAAGAGTGAAAGGTATAATATACAAAGACTTGGGAACAAAGTTAGAGAAAATATACAACTAGTACTGGTCATCATATTTACTAGTATCAACTATATCATCATTTATCTTCTTACTAATGACCATGGAACCATGTGTGAACTCAAATCACATGCTTGAACAAAAATGAGTAATCTGGTAAATAGAGAGGAGATTGGTTGACGATGAAAGAACACAAAGAATGTTCTAAAATGCCCCATCATCCACATAAATAGATCCCCTCCCATGAACCTCAACAAGAGTATTACCCCCAATTAATATAGTTGGAATAGTACAAGGCTCCAACGATTAAAAGGCATCTTTAGATGAAGCCATGTGGTGTCACTATGCACCCAAGTCAAGTATCCATGGAGAAGGATGAGATGAAATTGCTATAATAGTCCAAATTTTATTGGGCGAATTTGCAGTTTCAATGTGGAAAAGAAGATTAAGAGATAGAAAGATGAAATAAACCATATGCTTCATCATATATATTAAACCATGTTAAGCCCTAATATTGGCTCATTACCACTTAATTGGGGCATATTAGATTAGTAATGTTATTTTATTTATGTCGGCTTTAGGCCATTATTTGTAATTTAGATTAGTAATTTTATTTTATTTATGTCGGCTTTAGGCCATTAA
>ML787735.1:313387-360668 GCA_009831015.1 Picea engelmannii
ATATTTGTTATTTTTCCTCTTTGGTTTTTTAAGTTTTTCTTTAATTTTTTTTATTATCTAAATTTGTTTCTTAATTTTTAATTTTGTTTTTTAATTTCAATTTTTTAATTTTTCTTAGTTTTTAATTTATCAAAAAATTTTGAATTATATTTTGTTGCTAAATATTTAAAAGTAGTGTTATTTAACTACAATTATTTTCTAAGTATTGAAGTAAAGGTATAATATGTGTTAAAAATTATATTTTCCACTATATTTAAAAAGTATGGAACCATAAATTAATGAAGGAGACGAAAAATATTAATTTAAAAAAAGTAATTGTAAAAAATATTTTTAAGATTGAAAGAAGCATGGAAAAATGACTAAAAACATAGTTGAAAAAAAATTCGAAGAATTTGAAAATAGATGGAAAAACGAAAATTTAAAAAAATAATGTGGAAACATTGTGGGTTATAAAATTTAAAATATCAACGCAAAGGGGTTTGATCCAATGGTGAAAAGTGAGGATTTTTTCACCGTTGGGAAATGTTCAATTCCCATGAGGGCCTAACTTGGAGCCATGGGGGCACCTTGAGGTAGTGGTCGAACGTGTGGTTGGACCCAGAGATATTATATTAAATAATAGCGTGAACCATGCACACATACGTGGATCAAAGCCCACCCCCAGGTCCTCGAAATTTTAAATCCCAAAGGGGTTGGATCGAATAGTGAAAAGCGATGAGTTTTTTACCTTTGGGGAAGGTTAAATTCCCATGAGGGTCTAACTTGGAGCCATGGGGGCACCTTGAGATAGTGGTCGAGCTTATGGTTGCACCTAGATATATTATATTAAATAATATCATGACCCATATACACATAAGTGGATCAAATCCCACCCCCATGTCCTTCAAATTTTAGAGTCCTTAAGATCTAGAGAAGTTGGTGAGAGAGTGCACTATTAAGGCACTCCGTAAGTGAAAGTCACCAGTTCGAAACCCCTGGGGACACCTCAAATCCATCCATGTTAATGGTTGGTGCGGTCTAGGCTAGGTACGATCTCTGGGTGACTTTAACAGCTTAGATGCCTCTGGTTCGTGGCATCTCAGCCAAGGCAGTCCCTCGCTAGTCAAAAGGTTTAAGATTACCAAATATATATATATATATATATATATATATATATATATATATATATATATATATATATATATAAACACCTAAAAAGGGAGGGGGTTGCTACAGGTAGAACCATTTTTAAAAATGGGGTAAAAAATGTGACCCCTAAAAAAACGATAACTCTTTAGAGTTCTCGTTAAGTTGGTAACTATATTTATTACATTGATAGGCTTGTTGGCCTTTTATCATCTGGTGTCTCCAACCTAATAACCACATAAGAATTATGAACTTAAAATATATATACAAATGCACTCTGGCCCAAAATATCATGGCTCACCAGCCTATATGTACATTACAATTAGGGTTCAACCTAGGGGTATTACATTCCCCTCCCCCTTGTTTATGCACTGCCCTCAATGCATTCTATGCACATGTACAATCAAAATATTAAAAAATATGTGGGTACTCTTCCCACATGGCATCTTCATGTTTGCAGGTTGCATATTTAGGTCCACAATAGGTCCAATAGACCTTAACCATACCTATTTCTCGATTCTGGAGCAACTTGACCTTCCTATCCAATATCCACACAGATTGAACACGAAAGTCTCCTTTTTGCTCCATCTGAATCACATTCCAATCAATTACATGACTAACATTATGTATATAATTTTTAAGAAAATCCACATGGAATACATTATGAAATCACATGGATGCAGGTAGTTCAAGCATGTATTCAACATGGCCAATCCTCTACATGATTTTGAATGGTCCACAATAACGTGCTACCATATTTGAACAGTTCCCCAACTTCAAGGAACTTCTCTTGGCCTTCACTTTTCAAAACACATGGTCACCCACTTTAAAATATCTGTGAGTTATGCCTTTATCTACATAAATTTTCTTCTTGTCTTGAGCATCCTGTAAATTCTTCTTTATTTTCACCATCTACTCTTCCATTTCCTTAACCAACTCTGGCCCAACCATTGTTGTGTATGTTGGGTTGTCCCAAATCATTGGCGTGTTGCACTTTCTAACATATAATGCTTCAAATGGGTTCATCTTCAAAGATGTCTGATACCCATTATTATAAGCAAACTCAACGAAGTGTAGATAATCTTCCCATTTTGATGGTTTATCCATCACATACATCTTCAACATATCCAAAATCACTTGATTGATGCTATATGTTTTCCCATTTGACTCTAGATGATATGTTGTGCTAAATTTCATGTTTCTCCCAAATCCTTTAAATAATACTTTCCAAAATTTTGATATGAACTTGGGACCTCTGTCATCAAAAATTTCCTTAGGCACACCATGTAGCCTAGCAATTTCCCTCATATACATATCTACAATGTTAGTTTCCTTGTGAGTTAATTTTACTGGAATAAAATGAGAATATTTAATAAGTTTATCCACCAACACCATGATGGAGTCATGTTGCTTCATTGTTCTGGGCATCTCGGTGATGAAATCAATTGTCACCACTTTCCATTTCCACTATGGAATAGGTAGTGGATGTAGTAAACTAGATGGATGTCTATGTTCATCCTTTACCTTTTGACATTCAAGACACCTACCAATGTACTCAATCACATATTTCTTCATATCTGGCCAAAAATATTGGGTCTTGATAGTTGCAATAATTTTTTGGTAACCTTAGTGCCCAACATAAGGCACATTATGCATCTTTATTAGAACCATATTTTTCAACTCATGAGAATTAGGTACATATGTTTTTTCTTTGTACATGAGATTTCCATCCTCCCTTAACTCATAGTATTCAATTTTCTGTTGATTATTTCCTTATTGTAATTTTTTCCTTGTTTCCATATAGTGTTGATTTTATTTTTTAGCTTCTTAAATTATGTCCTTCAAATCAAATTTATACTTTCTAATGGTTGTAGCATGCATCTCATGCACTATCCTTCTGAGTGCATCGACCACCTCATTCTCTTTTCCTTCGATATACTTTATATCAAAGTCATATTCACTAATGAGTTCCAACAATCTACTTTGTTTGGGATTCAAAGTTGGTTGTTCAAACAAATATTTCAGGTCTCTATGGTTTGTCCTCAGTTCAAATCTTCTTCCCATGAGATAGTGCCTCCACATATTCAAGGCATGCACTATGATTGTCAATTCTAAATCATGAGTGGTATAATTTCTTTCATCCTCTTTCAACTTCCTTGACTCATAGCATATCACATGCCCATTTTGACTAAGGACTCCCAAAATATCTTCTTTGCATACATCAATGCACACAATGAATTCTTCATTTGGGTCAACAATCCTCAAAATTGGTGCACTTGTTAATAAGCTCTTCAAGTGCTGAAAACTATTTCCAAATCAGATATCTACTCAAAACTCACACCCTTCTTTTGCAAATAAGTAATTAAGTTTGCAATCCTTGAAAATCCCTTAATAAGCCTTCTATAATATCCTTCAAGTGCCATGAGTGAACTCACCCTTGAGACATTATTTGGTGTTGGCCATTTGTTGGGCTCTAAATATGTCCTAAAAACAACATCTATGCATCAGCCAAAGGTAGGTGCTGACACAAGCATTTTACTTGTTGCCTACATAGGTTCTTACCTTCTGTTTTCAATACCCAACCTCCAGAGATGAAACACCTATAAAGGAACAAAAATCGTAAAGGGAACGACAGTTACTCTGTTCAAATGAACAACAACGATACTCAAAGGAACACCAATCGCGCGAAAGGAACAACAATTGTTCTTTTCAAATGAACAACAACTACACTCAAATGAACAACAGTCGTTACATTGGGTTGAACTAATGTTGAATTAATTGCATTGTAGTATTTTCCCAACTATTTAATTTGTCAACCTGAGGACGTCTTTTATTTCAAAGTAACCGTGCACAATATATGCAAGTAACAAATTCCAACTAACACTATTATCTATTTAATAAAATAAAACACACAACTTAAAATCAATCAAATCCGCTCTTTCTTGAAAATACACTCAGCTGAAATAAAACCACTACCATACTCTTACATAAATTAAAGGAGTATTAACAAAATGAAGTAACAACAACATGAATTGAATCTTACTGTAAGAACAATCTAATAAACAACACACAATTGTAAGCAATGATCAACTAATCATAAACCAAGATAAATTAAGACAATGAAAAGAAAAATACAAGTAAATGAATAAGACCAACACATACCAGATTGAGGGGGCCCTGCATCACCTAGCATGTGTGGCCAAAATACTTACAAGATTAAGAGAAAGTTGCACATAATTACAGATCCATCAACTCCTTTGTATTATTGAAGAAAACTCAGAAATTACATAAGTTCAACTCTTTATTACAAATAAATTCTATATAATTTTATGAATGACTCTCTCCTAATTGAAGAGGTCTTATTTATACAAATCAAATCCCCAAATCCCTGGGTTGCTCAAACAAATTGCTAAGTATAACGAAAAAAACGCAACTGTAAATCTAGAAAATACCCTTTTAAAGAACTAGTGATTTCTCTCAAACCGTAGCTCCAATTGGAAAATGACCTCAACGGAACTCAATTGGGCCCATTTTGAACAAAACCCATGTCTCAAAGTTTCGAGATTCATCTTCATATTCTCACAGTATTCCACACAAATTCATCTCTCCTTATCTGCCACGTTTTTCACTGAAAACGGTTAACCACGAGTTGGAACTCACATGTGTCATTTGGAGGTTGGAACCTTGACTGCTGCAACTATTGCTACATAAAATCACTCCTCAAACCATCATCAGAAAAATCATGCATAATAGTTTTTAATTCATTAAAAATGAAGGAAGAATAAGCATTATTAACCACTAAAGCATAACAGGAATAATATGTCATTTTATGAGAAGTTGTAGCAAATGTATGGAAAATGGAATGATAAATGAACAATAATAGGATGAAGAAGGGATAGAATGGATGTCTATAGATGATGAGAATATGGACAAATATGTGACTCAGCACCATCCCTCAATGGATTTTATCTTCTTAGGATCCATTGTTATTCCTTACTTTGAAATGATATGGCCCGGGTAATATATCTTCCTATGATAGAATGAGCACTTGCTCAAATTCACATATAGTTGATGCTACCTCAATACTTGTAGCACCATCCTCAAATTCTACTCATTCTCTTCTTCAAAGTTAGAGTAGAAACGTATGTCATCCAAGAAGACGATGAAAAAATTATCCAAGTAATTTATGAAAATACCTTTCATCAAACAAATAAATAGAAATGAAGTTTGGATGAAACTTTGTAAAACGTGCGATTGTTTCCAAAAAAAAACGTTGATTTTTTTTTATATATTAAAATGCTCATAAATTCACTTCATAGACTCTATTTTAGACAATTTGTTTTTTGAAATTGGATATTTTTCCAAGAGGAATTCAATTATCTATTTTTTTTTTTTCTGCAAATTATGCTCATAAAATTTTAGAATCGAATTAGATGTGCACAACCCCCTTTTTGAAATTTGAGACATGTGCATAGGAGTCTCTACATTTTTCTCCTATGATGCATGAATGGCACATGAAAAAGTGTCTACATGCAACTCCTAATATTCATGAATGATATATTCCATATGCAATTCAGAAAACATATCTAAAATGGAGTAGACATCATCTTTAATGAATGGAACAAAAAGTTGTGCAAATACATGTGTAGAAGGCTCTTCAAACTAAGAGAATTGATATTCCGGTGGATTTTATACTAGTTCTATATTGTCAACCTTTTGCATGCAATCTTCCTTATTCCTGAATAGAACCTCCAATATGGTCCATAGTTTTTTTGGAGTTGAGTCTTGTGATTCATCATATACTTGGTGGAGAATTTCAAGAGAAATAGACCAGAAGATACATCCTATGGCCATATATTTTCTATTGAGAAAGTCATTTTTCTCATAAACAAAATGAGGATCTTCTTCCATTGCCATGGTTATTTGGTATAAGCCTCTACTTCCGATAAGAAGTAGAATTTTTGGCTTCCACTCCAAATAGCTATAAGGCATGAGAAGTATTCCCGACGAGTAAAACATAGATTCCATATTTCATGTTGCTTTGTTCCATCATTGGTACCTGAAAACGAGTGTTGGTGAAGATCCTTGCTAGTGTCCCATGGTTTGTGATACCATGTAGAATTTATGAGATACCTGCACATAATATTTAGATAACAATTAAACATACACATCATGCAATGGTGTGAAGAGAAGAGACCAAAATGGAGGAAATAATTAAAGAATTTATATTATCTTTGTATTCCACACTCAAAGAGTGAATAATTTACAATATTTGTAGGATACATGAGTAAATAATGTGCCATAGTAGTGATCTAGAGAGATCTAGAAACTCATTGACAGACACTGGAGTAAACTGCCACCTATTCCTAGTAAATTGATCCATGCAATCATTAGTTAATTGAGTCACACGTGTGGAAGTGAGAGAAACACATACAATTTTTGGTAATAAAATTGAGGTTTCCATGCATGAGTGACTTCCACTAGTCTAACTAAGTGTAAATGACTCTGAAAGGATGAGGAACGTCTTATTTTGTAGGGGAATGTTCTCTAGACAAAATATTCAAGATTTCTCAACATTGTACTATTAAACTTACAAAAATAATTCTAGGTGGGTGTGTAATATCTCCAACAATATTGGGGCACCCCAAGGTGACACACTTGGGAGTATATACCCCTTCTACAGTAGCTATTCAAGTTTCGTTTGTAATTCCTTCAATTATGGTGTACTCATCCTATAAGGAGTCTTGGACACTAAGGTTTCTCCAGGATTTCGATTGGTAGAGAAATCAATATCTCTCTTGGGTGGCTATGCTGATATTTCTCTAAATACATCTTCAAACTCTTTTAGGATAACATAGTCCTCAATGTTTGGAACTTTATCCTTAACTGCTTCTTCCATATGAGATGAAAATATTTGGCATCTTTTCATGGACGATAGGAATTACCAAATGGATGAAATCCAAAGTGGTCCCCTTATGGTGAAATCCCTCACAGGAATATGCTTTCTGAAGTCCAAATGGTTAAGTGGTTGAGTCATCCTATATGTGTGGTTAAGGAACCCAAGGATTGATTGTGGAATATTGTAATGAATATCCGTGAATTTGTAAGTGAGACTAATCTAGATGGATAGTGCTCGTCATGCCATTTTCGGTGATATGTGGAACGCCACATAACTCCTCATGGTTAGAGTGTTATGACCTTGTGAAGTTGGAGAACCCTCATGTGTTGTCTAGAATACCCTAGAAGGTTAAATAAGTCAAATTATTCTAGAATCTCCTAGAAGATGTTGACAAGTCAAAGTGGTTAGTCATGGGTTAAGTGGTTGCAACAAGAAAACAATTAAAAATAAATTAGTTGCAATTAGATGTGGAGAAGTTACCATTTATGGAAAAAGTGAGTTAGAAGCGGACAAGAGATCAAAAGTGGGTTAGCCCCTAAAGGAAGGAAGTTGGTTAGAGTTGGTAAGATGAGGAAGCTACTTGGAGAAGTATAAATAAGAGGGAAAGGGTCTCTTATGAGTATGATATTTGAGCATATTGAATATCCAATTGTGAAAGGTTATTTGGGAAGGTATTATTGATAGAGAAAATTTGTGGTAGAAAAAGTGTGACATAAAAACCACTATAGAAAAATTGTGGTAGAAAAAGTGCGGCAGAAAAATTGTGGAAAACAAAATCACAACAAAAAAAGTGTGGTGGAGAAACCACGATAAAAAAAGTGAAGGAAAAAAAGTGTTGCAGGAAAATTGCAACAGAAAAAGTGCGGAAGCAAAATCGTGGCAGAAAAAGTGCAGTAGAAAAATCACGGCAGAAAAAGTGCGACAAAAAAATTGCATCAGAAAAAGTGCAGCAAAAAAATCGCCATAGAAAAAACGTGATAGAAAAAACTCGACCAAAGAATCAAGGTAGAAGAAATGTGGTAGCAGAGCCATGACAGTAGAATCACGGAAACAAAATTGCAACAATGTATGGTATTTGGTTTATAGTGAGTATGGTGTATTTCTAGAGGTATCATGTTTCTTATCTTGGTGATATTGTTGAGAGTTGTCTTGGTGATTGATCTTGGTCATTAGATCTGATTTGGATGATGAGATTGGTGTGACATGTTGTGTGGTTCATAGGTAATGCACTTGTGCTGGTATAGAATGTTGGTACAATTTGACATATTGCTTTCCGTCTACAAGATGGGTCTTGGACTTGATGGTTGGATTCTTCTTCTCAGTTGGAACAAAGATTTTCAAGATGTGTCTTGCATTGAGAGTTTGTGCTCTTGTGGAGTTGTTTCTCTATTCAATTGTTTCTAAAAAAAACCCAAGGATTGTAGTCTATAATATAAAATAAAATTGTACATATATCTCGTGTTCCTTGTATTTTTCATGATGATGGTTTATTGATGATGTTTTTTGTTGAGATATGAGTACATAGAACTTGTTATAAATGATAGTGATGGATGATGAGTAAATGGTGATTGCTAACTAAGGTTTTTTGTAAAGGAATAAAAAGAGTGCTACACTAATTAAACCTCCCTCTCAGTGTGGTCGGTGTGTCCAACATTTGGTATCATAGTAGGCCTTCACTATAAGCCTTAACAGGATTGGACAAGATCCATGGACACACAAATGGATGATAAAGTTCCAATATTTTATGAGAAAATTTATTCAACATGGAGAATATAAATGAAAGGGTGTTTGAAAGAAAAAGGAGTAGGTGTTTGGAAAGAAGCTATTGGTGGATCAGTTCCCTTGAAGAATAATTCGAAGTTTGTAGCTCAAAAGGAAGAAAAGAAGAATGATGCATTGGATCTCAAGACCATTTTCAATGGACTCTCAAGTTCTATCAAAGAAAGCATGGGACAATGTATTTCTACCAAGGACCCATGGATGAAGCTAGAGAAGACATATCAAGGAAAAAAGGAAGACACTGAAGACAATTCCATAAAGAACAATGAATGTAAAGACTCTCAAAAATCCTTTGATTGCAATAATTCTAAGTGTGATGATGTTGAATGTTTCTCTACAAGTGAAGAAGAAAATATAGAAGTAGTTTGTGTATAATCAAATGAGATATATCCTATAGATGAAGAGGAATATTTGTTGAAGCTTAAAGATAAATTTTTATCTGAGTTAGATGATGTTAGCAGTGAAATAGGACATTACTCAATTGCTTTTGAGTATCTTGAAAAATATACAATGGAAGTCCTAGAAAAGTACCTAGGATATACCATGGCACTAAAGCAAATACTCAAAGAACAAGAAGAAAGTAAAAGGACTCAATTAGAATAAAAAGAAGAAGAGATCAAAAGAATAAAGAATGAAATATAAGAAAAGAAGAAGGTAGATGATGATATTACAAAAAGTATTGAAGTTAATGTCAATCTTAAGACCAAAATTGAAGAATCCAAAATAATAGAGGAACTATTGAAGAATCAAGTAAATGAAAAGGAGGAGTCATGCCATAAGTTGGAAGATGAAGTTGTTGATCTTAGGAAGAAAGTAGAGAAGTCAAACACTTACATCAAGTTCATGAACAACTCAACAATCTTGGATGATATCCTAGATAGCCAAAGATCTCCAAATGATAAATTAAATCTTGGATACAACAAAGAAGTTTTACATCTTGAAGCTAGCACTTCTAAGAAGGATGAGGTAATTGCTTCATTCTCAAAAGGTGGAAGTAATGTTGTAAATAAACCATCTACACAAAGCAAGGAAAATAACAAAGAAAGGAAGACATCAATAAGCCATATTTACACCTCAAAGCAAATTCAGAAGAGAGACACCTTCAAGATGGACACCAAAGAAAAGGTATGAAATTTTTTTTCACGGTCACTGCTACTCATGTAATGAATATGGTCACAAATATTTGTATTTCATAAATTATGCAATGAAAGATAATGGAAGGTTTCATAACACCCTAAGGTGTTGGAGATGTAATCAAGTGGGACACATTTCTTCTCATTATACATGAGATTCTACAATTGTAGTGGGTTAGACCAAAAATCCCAGGATTGCTAGAACACAAGAAGACAATCCATGAGGAGTGCCTCATATAGCATGAAAAGAAGAACACATGAATATAGGAAGGAAGACAATGTTGAAAATATGGAAGCTCATAGCTCAATATCTGAGAAGCTAGGACACCTTCAAAAGTGGGTGAATAAGGTTGAACAATACGAACAACAAGGCAACCATGAGGCAAGCTCAAGCTTGACATTTTCAGAAGCATACTCGGGCTACTGTGGAGAAATCCGTGTACATACATGAGCTGACCTATAGATAGGTTATGTAAATACACGAGCTATTTGTGTAAAAATCCACATATTTGTGGTAAAATCCTGGTAAAGAAAGATATTCACATGAGAGAAACATGATTTGATAATATAACTCTATTTTGAAGGGTCTGACATGGTTTGTTGCATGTTTTCATGATTATATGGTTGCATAATGTATGTATGGTAATGACATATGTTGGAGTGCTCAAGCATATACATGATCCCTATCATGGATGCATGATACTAACTCTAGAGTATGGATTGAGGCTTTTTCTCTTGAGGAACATTGTTGGTTATGACAATGAAGTTATAACACTTTGGTTATGAGATATATCATGATGATGTGATATATCATTGATCTATTGAGGCACACGTCTAGTATATGTTTAGAGATACTATTGGATTCTTAGTATTTGTTGTAGTGAATGGTGGTTGAGGTAGGTCTATTATGGTACATGGATGGTACATATGTGAGCTCCATTGATATATCTTATGATGTATTTGTTGGATGTTTTTGGTGCATGCATTTGGTATGTGGTTGAGATACATATTGGGACATGTAGTTGATGAGGTGATTATATTGTACATCATTGATTAGTCATAGCTTGATCTATAGTTGATGCATGATTGGTACATACTTGGTACATTGGGAAAGGCATACATATATGGGAACACATCTTGATTGTGGTTCATCTTGTTGAATTTTGGTGCATGATTGATGCACTTGTAGAGGGAATATGATTATGGGTGATGGTACTTGGATAAAGTACATAATTAATATTACTTGTTTAGCATATACTTTGATACATGATGTATGGGATAGTTGAGACACTTGTTGTGGTGATTGGTTGGTACATTATTTGATTCTTGATGGTTGAGATAAATATCTTGACATGTGGTTTGGGGCACTTGGTTTATGATAGATGAATATCATGTGTTATATGACACTTGGTTGAGGAACATGGTAGGCATGTTGTCGATATTATTGATACATTGATAGAGGAACTTGTTGATGATCCTAATATATGCTTGGTACACAGTTGGCACATGTTATTTATATATGGTTGTTACACTCCATTGATGATATCTTATGATATATTGTATGGTATTGATGTACATGGTCGATGTACATGAGTGTTGTGCATGGTTGGCACATAGTATGGCACACGATGTACATGGTTGATGTTTCATTCATGATTCTTTATTCACTGTTGACATATATTTTTTCTTCATAAATTATGGCATGACACGAGTCTGATGCATGGACAAGTCAAAGGATCATCATAGGAAGAGAAGATCATTCTTGAGCAGTTGATCCATGTTTCGGTTAGCAGTAGCATTTGCAGCAGAAGTAGATTGCAGTAGCAACATATTTTTCATCTTGCACAAAATATAGGGGGAGACATACCCATAGGGGGAGTCATTCTTCTTCCCATGATTCTAGGAGGAGAGATTCATCAGATGCGATATAGATATATAAATGCTTGGAGAGAGAGCAAAAAGGCATGTTTCCAAGGGAAATGATGGTCACAGGGGGAGCATGAGCGATATGTCTTCAGAATTAGATCAGAGTGATATCACTTGTTCAAAATGGGAGATCTTATTTAGAGGAAGATAAAAGGAATTCACATAGGGGGAGCAACCCCATGGAGATTTCAGGTAGAGGGAGCAACCCAAGAAGAAAACTACCCTTTTCCATTGATGTCAAAGGGTGGGAGATAGTCACATTGATGTGATTGAGATGACTATTGATGCAAAGAAATTCCATGTCTACATGTTGACATCAATGATTGGTGTTGACATCAATGTTGGTATTTCCATCAATTCCAAAATGGGATATAGTAGTATTATGTTGTCATTGATGTCAAAGATGTCAAGTGGTGTCATAGTGATGTATTGTCATGGATTGATGTATAGATGAGATGATGTAAAGGTTGGCCATTTTTGTCTTGTCATGGCTTATAGGAAGTAACAAATGGATGAAATCCAAAGTGGTCCCCTTATGGTGAAATCCCTCACAGGAAGATGATTTGTGAAGTCCAAATGGTTAAGTGGTTGAGTCATCATATATGTGTGGTTAAGGAACCAAAGGATTGATTATGGAATATTGTAATGAATATCCATGAATTTTTAAGTGATACTACTCTAGATGGATAGTGCTCGTCATGCCATTTCCGGTCATATGTGGAACATCACATAACTCCTCATGGTTAGAGAGTTATGACCTTGTGAAGTTGGAGAACCCTCATGTGTTGTCTAGAAGCCCCTAGAAGGTCAAAGAAGTCAAATTATTCTAGACACTCCTAGAATATTTTGACGAGTCAAAGTGGTTAGTAATGGGTTAAGTGGTTGCAACAAAAAAACAATTAAAAATAAATTAGTTGCAATTAGATGTGGAGAAGTTACTATTTATGTAGAAAGTGGGTTAGCCCCTAAAAGAAGGAAGTTGGTTCGAGTTGGTTAGATGAGGAAGCTCCTTGGAGAAGTATAAATAAGAGAGAAAGGGTATCTTATGAGTATGATTTTTGAGCATATTGAATATCCAATTGTGAAAGGTTATTTGGGAAGGTATTATTGATAAAGAAAATTTGTGGTAGAAAAAGTGCGACAGAAAAATCGCGGTAGAAAAAGTGCGGTAGGAAAATCCCGATAGAAAAAGTTCCACAGAAAAATTGTGGCAGAAAAAGTGTGGCATAAAAAATGCGGAAAAACAAGTGTCGTAGAAAAATCTTGTCAAAAAAAGTGCGGTAGAAAAATTGCGACAGAAAAAGTGCGACAGAAAAAATGTGGTAGAAAAAGTGCGGTCAAACAATCACGACAGCAGAACCGTGACATCAGAATCGTGGCAGCAGAATTGTGGCAAATGAATCATGACAACTTATGGTATTCTGTTTATGGAGAGTATGGTGTATTTCTAGAGGTATGTTGTTGGTTATCTTGGTGATTGATCTTGGTGAGTAGATTTGATTTGGATAATGAGATTCATGTGATAGCTTGTGTGGTGCATAGGTAATGCACTTGTGTTGTTATAGAATGTTGGTACAGTTTGACAGATTTCTTTATGTATACAAGTTGGGTCTTGGACTTGAGGGTTGGATTCTTCTTTTCAGTTGGTATTGAGATTTTCAAGCTGAGTCTTGCATTGATAGTTGGTGCTCTTGTGGAGTTTTTTATCTATTCAATTGTTCTTGAAAACCCCCCAAGGATTGTAGTCCGTAATGTAAAAGAAAATTGTACATATATATTGTGTTCCTTTTATTTTTCATGGTGATGGTTTATTGATGATGTTTGTTGCTGAGATATGAGTACATACAACTTGTTATAAATGAAATTAATGGATGATGAGTAAATGGTGATTGCTAACTAAGGTTTTTTTTAAAGGAATAAAAATATCCATACACTGATTCATCCCCCCCCCCCCCACCCCTTAGTGTGGTGGGTGTGTTCAACATTTGGTATCACAAAAGGCCTTCACTATAAGCCTTAACAAGCTTGGATGAGATACATGAACACAAAAATGGATGATGAAGTTCCAATCTTTGATGATCAAAATTATTCAACACAAAGAATAGAAATGAAAGGGTATTTGAAAACAAAAGGAGGAGGTGTTTGGAAAGAAGCTATTGGTGGATCAATTCCCTTGAAGAATAAGTCAAAGTTTGCAGCTCAAAAGGAAGAAAATAAGAATGACACATTGGCTCTGAAGACCATTTTCAATGGACTCTCAAGTTATGTCAAATAAAACATGGGACAATGTACTTCCACCAAGGATCTATGGTTGAAGCCAGAGAAGACATATCAAGGAAAAAATGAAGACATTGAAGACAATTCCATCAAGAACAATGAAGATAAATACTCTCCAAAATCCTTTGATTGCAATAATTCTAAGTGTGATGATGTTGAATGTTTCTTTACAAGTGAAGAAGAAAATCTAGAAGTAGTTTGTGTAGAATCATATGGAAGTTATCCTATAGATGAAGAGGAATATTTGTTGAAGATTAAAGATGAAGTTTTATTTGAGTTAGATGATGTTAGTAGTGAAATAGGAAATTACTAGATTTCTTTTGAGTATCTTGAAAAATACACCAAGGAATTCCTAGAAAAGTACCCAAGATATACCATGGCACTAAAGAAAATGCTCAAAGAACAAGAATTAAGTAAGAGAACTCAATTAGAATAAAAAGAATAAGACATCAAAAGACTAAAAAATGAAATAGAAGAAAATAATAAGGTAGATAATGAGCTTAGAAAAAATCTTGAAGTTAATGTCAATCTTAAGACCAAAATCGAAAAATCCAAAATAATAGAGGAACTATTGAAGAATCAAGTAAATGAAAAGGAAGGGTCATGACATAAGTTAGAAGCTAAACTTGTTGATATTAGAAAGAAAGTAGAGAGGTCAAACACTCACATCAAGTTCATTAACATCTCAACAATCTTGGATGAGATCCTAGATTGCCAAAGATCTCCAAATGATAAATCGGGTCTTGGATACAACAAGGAAGTTATACATATTGAAGCTAACACTTGTAAGAAGCCCGAGGTAAGTCCTTCATTCTCAAAAGGTGGAAATAATGTTGCAAGTCAACCATATACACAAAGGAAGGAAACTTTCAAAATAAAAAATAAATGAAGACATCAAGAAGCCATGTTTGCACCTCAAAGAAAATTCAGAAGATAGACACCAAAGAAAAGGTATGAAAATGTTTTCATGGTCACTGCTAATCATGTAATCAATATGGTCACAAAGCTTTGGATTGAAGAAATTATGCAAGGAAAGATAATGGAAGGTTTCATAACACCCTAAGGTGTTGGAGATGTAATCAAGTGGGACACATTGCTTCTAATTGTCACACCATGAGATGCTACAACTGTAGTGGGTTTGGACAAAAATCCCATGATTGTTGGAACACAAGAAGACAATCCATGAGGAGTGATTCATATAGCATGAAAAGAAGAACACATGAATCTAGGAAGGAATACAATGTTTAAAATATGGAAGCTTAGAGCTCAAGTTCTGAGAAGGTGGGACACCTTCAGAAGTGGGTGAAGAAGACTGAACAACCAAAACATCAAGGAAGACATGAGGCAATATCAATCTTGACATTTTCAAAAGCACACATGAGCTACTGTAGATAAAGTCACCTACATATGCGAGCTGACCTATAGATAGATCGTGTACATACGTGAGTTGTCTATGTAACAAGGCATGTATATGTGGTATATTCTTGGTAAAGAAGGCTATGCAGATGAGAGCAACATGATTTGATAATATAACTCTGTTTTGCAGGGTTTGACATGGTTTGTTGCATGTTTTCATGATTATATGGTTGCATAATGAATGTATGGTAATGATATATGGTTGAGTGTTGAAGCATATGCTTGATCCCTATATTGGATCCATGATACTAATTCTAGAGTATGGATTAAGGATTTTTTTGTTGAGGAACAATGTTGGTTATGACAATGAAGTTATATCGCTTTGGTTATGCGATATATCATGATGATGTGATATATCATTAATCTATTGAGGCACACTTGTGATACATGTTTAGGGATACTAATGGATGCTTAGTATTTTCTATAGTGAATGATGGTTGAGGAAGATATGTTATGGTACATAGCTGGTACATATGTGAGCTCCATTGATATATATTATGATGTATTTGTCTGATGTTTTTGGTGAAAGCATTTAGCATGTGGTTGAGATACATATTGGGACATGTAGTTGATGAGGTGATTATGTTATACATCATTGATGAGTCATAGCTTGATTTATAGTTGATGCATGATTGGTACATACTTGGTACATTGGGTAAGGCATTCATATATGGGAACACATCTTGACTATGGTTCATGTTGTTGAATTTTGGTGCATGATTGATGCACTTGTAGAGGGAAGATGATTGTGGGTGATGGTACTTGGTTAAAGTACATCATTTGTATTACTTGTTTAGGATATAATTTGATACATGATGTATGGGATAGTTGAGACACTTTCTATGGTGCTTGGTCAGTACATTATTTGATTCTTGATGGTTGAGATACATATCTTGACACATGTTTTGTGGCACTTGGTTTATGATAGAAGCATATCATGTGTGATATGACACTTGGTTTAGGAACATGGTTAGCATGTTGTCGATGTTATTGTTACACTGATAGAGGCACGTGTTGATGATCCTGATATATGCTTGGTACACAATGGGAACATGTTATTGACATATGGTTGATACATTCCATTGATGATATCTTATGATATATTTTATGGTATTGATGTACATGGTTTATGTACATGATTTTTGTGCATGGTTGGCACACAGTATGGCACACGATGTACATGGTTGATGTTTTGTTCATGATTCTTTATTCACTGTTGACATATATTTTTTCTTCA
Source organism: Picea engelmannii (assembly GCA_009831015.1). NCBI lineage: Eukaryota > Viridiplantae > Streptophyta > Pinopsida > Pinales > Pinaceae > Picea > Picea engelmannii. The sequence continues at coordinate 330,180 of ML787735.1, forward strand.
TAAAGTATGGCATGGCACGAGTCTGATGCATGGACAGGTCAAGGGATCATCATAGGAAGAGCATATCATTCTTGAGAAGTTGATCCATGTTCCAGTTGAGAAATAGAATTTGCAGTAGAAGCAAATTACAGTAGCAACATATTGTTCATCTTGTACAAAAGATAGGGGGAGACATACCCACAGTGGAATTCATTCTTCTTCCCATGATTCTAGGAGGAGAGATTTATTATATGTAGGATAGAGAGATAGATTCTTGGAGAGAGATCACAAAGGCATGTTTCCAAGGGGAACGATGGTCACAGAGGAGCATGAGTGATATGTATTTTGCATTACATCAGAGTGATATCCCTTGTTCAAAAGGGGAGATATTATTCATAGGAAGATCAAAGGCATCCAGATAGAGGGAGAATCCCCAAGGATAGTTTAGGAAGGGGGAGAAGCCCCAAGGAGAGAATTACCCTTTGTTATTGATTTCAAAGGGGGAGAGATAGTCACATTGATGTGATTGAGATGAATATTGATGAAGAGTAATTCCATGTCTACATGTTTCCATCAATGATTGGTGTTGACATCAATGTTGGTATTTCCATCAATGCCAAAAGGGGAGATTGTTGCATTGTGTCAAATAATTAATGTCAAATATGTCAAGTTGTGTCATAGTGATGTATTGTCATGGATTGATGTATAGACAGGATGATTTAAAGGTTGGTAACTGTTTTCTTATCATGTATGATAATAAGTATCAAATGGATGAAATCCAAAGTGGTCCCATTATGGTGAAATTCCTCACTGGAAGACACTTTGTGAATTCCAAATGGTTAAGTGGTTAGGTAATCCTAGATGTTTGATTAAGGAACCCAAAGATTGATTATGGAATATTGTAATGAAGATCCATGAATTTTTAAGTGAGACTAATCTGTCGGGAGAGTGCTCATCATGCCATTTCCGGTGATATGTGGAATGTCACATAACTCCTAATGGTTAGAGAGTTATGACCTTGTGAAGTTGGAGTACCCTCATGTGTTGTCTAGAAGCCCCTAGAAAGTCAAAGAAGTCAAATTATTCTAGAAGCTCCTAGAATATGTTGACAAGTCAAAGTGGTTAGTCATGGCTTAAGTGGTTGCCACAAGAAAACAATTAAAAATAACATAGTTGCAATTAAATGTGGAGAAGTTAATATTTATGGAGAAAGTGGGTTAGAAGTAGAAAAGAGGTCAGAAGTGGGTTAGCCCCTAAGATAAGGAATTTGGTTAGAGTTGGTTATATGAGGAAGCTACTTGGAGAAGTATAAATAAGAGAAAAATCATCTCTTATGAGTATGATCTTTGAGAATATTGAATATCCAATTGTGAAAGGTTATTTGGGCAGGTATTATTGATAGAGAAAATTCTCGATAGAAAAAGTGCGGCAGACAAACTACTGCAGAAAAAGTGCGGTAGAAAAAGTGTTGCAGAAAAAGAGCCCTACACTGATTCACCCCTCTTATCGGTGTCGTCAGTGTGTCCAACAGTTTCTACCCATGTCCTAAATGGTATCATCTTGGCATCCTGCTGTACACTATGAAAAATATTCACTTATTCTCCTTTGTGGGGGAAATATTTGTACATATTCTCTCCTTCAAAAACCCAACATTTAATAAGTTGTTGCCTTGGTATTTTCCCTATTGTTTCTGTCATTCTAGGCTTGTTGGAACTTGGCTATCCCTGAGAATTATTTTTGAAGAATGGTGGCTTGGTCCGCTTCTTCCTCTTATCTATATTTACTTTCTCCTTGTCTTCCTAAGCCTTTTGGATATTTGGTATTCCTCTATGTTGATCATAGAGGCATTTATCTCTCCTTATGGTTTCCTCCAATGTCTTGGGATTATCATATTGTATATTATCATTGAAAATTGATCGCATCCTACTTAGGAACCTTTGAATATTGACCTACTCATCCTTGATTAAGTCAACACATTTCAACAACTCTAAGAATCTCATTTCATACTCATACATGGTCATACTCCCAATATTGAGTTCGAATAACTCCTTCATCTTATTTTCATAATAACGCTCAATCAAGTACTTATTTTGAATATACCTTTTGAACTCCATCCAAGTAATCTTCTTCTCATCAATGTGTTTCTCTTGCACAAATTGGTCCCACCACATTGATGTGTTTTCCTTGAATTGGTAGATGGAAATTATTCATTTTGCTTGTGAGGAATAATTGTGTAGTTGAAAGTACTTCCTCATCCCTAATATCCAAGTCTTTACATGTAGTAGCCTAGTAGGCTTGATCTTATTCATTTCTCCTTGTAGTTCATCTACTCTCGAATTTCTCTTATGCCTTCTGACATGAGATAATATTAGAATACTATGTGCTATTCTAACCAAGTTTCTTGGTGAGTGGTGACAATTTCTACCAACACCTTCAGATTCTCCTCTTCTAGCATGAGATCTATGCCTCCTTGACTTGCTTGATTCAGCCTCCTTGTCCATTTTATTTTATATTCTATCCAAGCTTTGCAACAACTTGATGTTGAAGCCATCTTGATGCTCCTTATCTTACATAACCCTCTCATTATCAGTTTTATAACTCTAAACATCTCTTTTCATACTCTTTATAGTCTCCACCAAATTCATACTTTCTTCCTTGTCTTCTCCATGCCCATTGGATTGTGTCCTTGCATTACCCATGCTCACACACAACCCCCTGACTTAATATTCATGGTTGTAAGTTCTATATGCATATTCCATGCCTCCATTCTCTATGTTGATCATATTCGGTTCTATTTTCCCTTAACTATGTAAAATGTGCATGCAATAGGATTTGTTAGATCACAATAGTTTAACAAATTTATTAAGATTATGCACCATTATGTTCTTTTAAAACACTAGAAATAATATTTCTCTTTTCTTGTGAATTATACAAATCAATTGACATTTCTAAGTGAATAAATGGACTCCTCTATCCAATACCTTTCCAATGACTACATTCTTGCTCAATTCTGACCCTTGAGAAGAAATTTATGGCCAATTAATTGTTACCCATTTACTCCTTTTCCAAACCCTTCAACTAGGTGCAATTTCATATATTCCCATGCATATTTTCACCTACTCCTTTCTAGTTTTGACATGATCTAAAATGGGTTGTTCCTTCATGACCCTATTTTGGATAATATGACCATGTTTCACCTTAATTTGAGCTCCAAGCTTCTAGTTACAACCTATTGAAGTTTAAGGTCAATTTATATTTTTATCCCTAATTGCTATAGGTGCCTTCTACATCCTCCTGTTCACATGAAGGTACCTAGAATATTAATTTAACTCCATGGTTGTCTTATATGGCTCAATAAAATTCTGTAGACTACTCCAGTGCCCCAATATGATTCTGGAGCGGGATGTTATGGCCCTCGGAGTGAACTCGTACCCAAAAATTATCCTATATTGGTTCTCTTATAACTCCCTCATACATGCTCCGTTTGACAAACAATTTATCTCATTAGAAATATATATCTCAGCTCTATCATCTTAGATGAAAAATATATATGTCATGGATGGACATACGACTTTGTAAAAATTTTATTTTTAAAAAATGTTGTTTAGGCCTCTGAAAATGGCTTGCAAGTTAATCACCTGACAAACACCAAAATTTTCTGGTAATTTTCATTAATTTATGAGAAATTTGATTAAATTCCACTGAATGAGATGTTGAAATGGCATCCTGGTCCACATGGAACCTTAAGGTGGCACAATGTCAACCACCCCTACCCACATGGCCTTCCTCTGTAATCCTCCATATTCTTCTTCCTTCTCTTTCTATTGTTTCCTTACCTCCACCGGTGCATAGATTATTTAGTTTTTGGACCCCACACTCTACAGTTTCCCATGTGAAATCTATTTATTTGGTTGTCAATATGGATGGGCCCCATCCCATACCCATTCTCTAATGCATGTAAAATTTCTCACCTATTTGATCCAACAGTGGAGATTTTGGTGTCAATGAACGATCATGATCAGAGACAATGGTCATTTTTATATCAAGACTCCCTCCCAGACTCGCCGACTATTAACAAAGTTGGGGGGGGTGGGGGTCTATGGAAACCAATAATTTCCTAGTCGGTGACATGTCAACCTCATGGATTGTGGAACACCCCTGATGGTTTCCAAAACCACCAAGAAACCTCCCCACATCATTATTATGCGGGTCTGAGTCATGGTTCTGCAAGGCAAGGAGGTTCCCACCATCATGGCTCGACATCACCTGGAACTTGCCAATTGTTACCAGCATGGTAGTAAACATCACCCTTATACCATGTTAGTTGACACGTGGCCTCCATGTCACGTTCATGTCATCGTATGGACCAATAGACATTTTTTTCCAATTTTCAAAATTTTTAATTTTTCCAATTACACCCAAATTCATAATTATTTCCTTGGTTTCCATTGGAGCTCTGTAATTAAGATTAATACTTCCAATTTTTTCCCTATAAACATTAATTCAACCCCTGCACAAGAATTTTGACCTTTCCCCATCAAAATTTCCATATATTTCACTGTAAAAATTGGGACTTTATCCCAATTTTTACATGGTTTCACTGTAAACTCGAAATTCGGTCATCCACAAGCCCAAATTTGTTCAGGATGCCATTAAAATTCATTGATTTCCAATCCCTGGCTAATTTTCCTCAAATTTATTGTGAAATTTCCCCCAATTCCACTGCAGTAATTTCAACAAACATGTCAGAGTCATCCTCTAAAAATTAAACTTCTGCAATTTATATCTTCAAAATTTTGCTAGCTATCCAATGTAGGATTAGTATTGAACCTTGGGCTCTGATACCAAAATGTGTCATCCCTAACCCCAAACTAGGATATGCCACATAAAATTTCCTCTTTGATACCAATTAATTCATAAAAATGCTCTACCTATGATTGTAAATGCATTCCTAACAACATGTAAATTTCAAGGATAATTATAATATAAAACCCCATAACATAATTAACTTAATTAAAAACAAAATGATAAATAAGAAACAAAAGAAGACACTTATCTTTTAAATAAACCACCAGCTACGTCTAGGCCTTATACTGTCCTCCCAACCATAGACTCCACTCCTCATAAACTTTCAACAACTGGTCACCCCTGAGCTAGGGATAAAAATCCACTGGGGAAAAGGAATCCTAAGCCACGCTAAGGTCTATCAACAACATAAAATATCAAACTAAGGTGCCAACTCCAATAATAATCCTACAACCTCTCATTCCCCACATCCTTTCCCACCCTAGGAGGTGTTCCCCTTCTCTACTCAACAATCCTTTAGCTTCCACACTTCCCTTATTGAGCTTAAACAACATGCCAAACAAGAGGTCTCAGAGCTCCATAGCTGTAGCCTGACACAAAGGGAAATAATTCCCAACAGTTCTCTCCCTCAAAGAGAATTCTCATAGGCCTAACAACCAACTTCTTCAACATGCACACAGACCTGACATCCTGCTTCTTCAACTCATACCTCCTAGGAATCATTGGTTACAATAAACTACAAAATATCTCAAGTATAGGTACACATATGGATGAGAGAGTGAACGTATGGAAGAAATCAAATGAGAGAATAATGAGTGACTGATGGGACAGTGATGGGAAATCACTCTAATTATCCCAAATATAATTTCAAGTTACCAACATGACACTTGTCATGTTTGGAACTACATGCCCCCCCACATGGTGACACATTTCCCACACTTTGAAACTTAGCATAAATAGATATCCCATACTTTAAAATTTGGGAAATATTAATCTAATATTTCCTTGACTTAAGCCCCCTTGGATTAGCCCCTCTTTCTAGACCCTTATCCCCCTGTTAACACCTACTATGTTCTACATGGTTTTATCCATCATTCATTCCTACTTGGTATTTAAAATTTTGTATAAGTTATAAAAATATTTAGCATTTTGTTAAATGTTTAATAGCTTACCTTAAGGGGTTTTAAAAGAATGCTAGAGTGAATGAATGAGATGGACTTAATGTTTTGAGAGGGGTAAATAGGGAACTAGATACATCTTTAAATGATTACTTGATGACATCAAATGGTTTCAAGTCTTTTCATTTGTTCCATTAGTCATGTCAATACTTATGCATCATGATTATTTAACTTCATGAGTTGCAGATTCAAATTCTAATCCACTCAAGAGTGAAAAAGAAAAATCAGGTTGGGCACTACAGGAACTTCCACATGTCCCTAGTCATGATCATTCTAAGAACTTTAGTGAGTCATGGAAGATGTGGATCGTACTACAAGCTCATGTGTAGGAAAAATTAGTTAGAAAAGTACTCGTCGTCAGCCATAGAATGAGAAGTGGGGTGTATTATCATGTGTACCTGTCAGTTTTCTAGAAGATTACACAGATCAGTTGTCTTATTCAATGTGTTTTCAAAACTGGCACCTTCTTCATTAACTACAACAACGAGTTTATTTGAGTTATCCCTTGTAGAGCTACCAAATCTCCTTGATTCTCTTTACATAGAAGATAGATCTCTTCTCTGTAGCCAAGAATCTAGATTTTAGGTTATGACTATGTAGCTGGGTAAAGGAGGACATGTGAATTGAAAAGAACCTAAAGGGCCTGAAGTCATGGAGGCTTACGAAGCTACCCAAATCATTTTTGATCGGGCATGGTGGAATATTTTCTATACCAAGATGGATGGTCAGCATTACGCTACAGCCAGGGCGTTTGCAAAGATTTTCAATGGACAATGGCCCCAAGTTGGAAACCTGGCCATGCAAGTTACTGAAGAATCCATAGTTGTAGTGTGAAACCTCCCCACTGATGGCGAAAGATGGTTTAAGAATAAATTAATCACAGGAGGAGACGTTAATCAATTTTTAAATCCTGAACACAAAGACACTAATTGGTCCAAGGGAATACCTAGGGATTGGATTGTTTATGAGTGGATGGAAGCATTTCTCATGCTTAAGAGATTCATCACTTGTGAGGAGCATTATTATATTTTATTCCTATTGCACCTGTTATTTTGACTTCATATAGAAGGGATTAAGAGGATTAATTTACCTTATTATTTATTACGGGATCTCAACAAGATGACTATGAGAGGTCAAGTGAACCCCAAGACTCCTCCTCATAGAATTTTTCATCAAGGTTTGATTAAAGTTCTTGTTAAAGTTGAATTAGGGAAGTTGCAGAAGACTTGGGATCAGTTCTTGATCTAGTCAGGGTATGAGAAGGAAAATCATGCCTCTGCCTCTTAATCTCGTGGAAATATTGTTAAGCATGATCAAACAATTCTAGCTAATGTTGGTCAATATACTCCTACAAAGAAGGGTAAACGAGAAACATGCTTCGAGACTCTAGACGCGCCTGTAAAAGGTACATCAGCTAGCCAACAAACAAAGGTAGGGTCTTATCACATAATTTGGTATATCAATAGTTAAGAACTGAAATTCGTCCTGAGTTTTTGTAGAGATTTATTTTGAGGTGTCCATGATTCTCAGGATTGACCCTAAGTACATGTAACTTATTTGGAACTCTATATATTGGATAATATAGAATAAGAAAGGGTTGGATCCTTGTTTGCCTTAAATTTTTTTATCTTATACAACTGTTTGGATCAACCTTACCTGCGTAAATATTTCAGTGGTTAATGAAATCATTAGTTGGTGTGTATCATTCTCTTTTATTTATCATTTCTAATTCTCCATATTGAACACATTATTACTATTACATGATTATATGTTTGTATGTATGTGATGAGATGATTTATCTATGTTTATAGTTCAATCTTCACCAGATGTGTGTTTAAGATCCTTTAAATTTGGTTCAGGAAGGATTTATGGGTTTAATATTTATTCTTCTACTGGTTAATTATATGAAAGAAATATTGTTTTTTTATGATTATCAATTTTGTTTCATTTATTATTATTCAACATATACCCCATTCTCACTTGATCCAACTACGATTTTGTGTACTTGATCTACTGCACATAAAGAAGAGATCTTGATAGTTTATCCATTAAGTCTCTTTTAAGATTAAGAGTGTGATCCTCCCACCTCTTTAAAATTTGTTTTCTTTTAGACTTTGAAATAAGATGTTCTAGGATTTTTCCTAAGAAGTCTAGGAAAAAAACTTCTAGCGCTAACATCTTTTGGTGTTGTTGTCGGGGACGAAATGATGATATTTTCCCTGGGTAGAATGACATGATACGTATCTAGTTGTAGATGGTAAAACTATAACTAGACACAATTGACTACATATATTTTCACCTGGTGAATCCACATTAGACACTTTGGATCCAAAGACAAAGGGGACTAGAGCCCATCCATAATCCCCCAATGTGCCTGCTGTTTCAGATCCCGAGAAGATCCTAAAACAATCCAAATCTCTTAAAAAATTAGGATCTAAAAAATTGTTTCTCTTACCTCCTGTTGAAGGATCTACCTTGGGGAAAGAGGAATTTTTTGAACTAGAGTCTTTTTACACACCCAATCCTGAGAGTAGAATTAAATTTTAGAAAATATTTGAATTCCCTAAAGAAACAGAGTACCCTCCCTTGGAAAATATATTAATCCTTGAAGAAGTTCAAGAAGAGAAACCTAATCTTAGCCTCCAAGTTTTGTGCGAGATCTGTTGGCTACACGATTAACCTATGGCTTGAGAAACCACGACTTAGGGGCATCTAAGCCATCAAAATCACCTGGGGATCGCACCCGACCTGAGCCACACCAACCCTTAACATGGTTGGATTTTTTGTCCCCACAGGTTTCGAACCGATGACTTTAACATCACAGAGTGGCTTAACAACACACTCCGTCACCGACTGTCCTACATCTCGGGGACATCTTAGCCTCCAAGTTAATATCCTTGTTTTTGAAAAAATTGTTGAAGAGATTCTCCAGTTCTATACTAAGATTCAATTGTTGAATATTCCTAAGATCTCATCACCTCAATCACCATGGTTCTCACATACAAATCAACCTTTAGGTGGTTAAACAATGGTTGGTGCAACACCTCCCAACCCAATGGATGCTATTAGGGCTTCCATATATGCACCTTTGGTATTTCCAAATAATATTCATCCTCTCCCAACAACTGATTACATGAAGTACCTTCCAAGGTTTGACAATGAAGGGAAAACAACTGCAAAGGATAATTTAACTGCTTTTTATTCCGTTTCTGACAATTTCCAAGTGGATTATGATGATGTGTGGATGAGGCTTTTTTTCAAAGTTTAGATGGAGAAGTGGGGAAGTGGTTCAAAAACCTTAGAGCCAAATCTATTACCACCATCACAGACCTTGATGGCACCTTCTTGAGAAAGTGGGGAGACAAGAAAGATGATATGTATTACATGACATAATTCAATAATCTTCGAAGAAAGAATGGTGAATATGTCTCTAATTTTTCTCAGAGATTCAATTGGGTGTACCAGAAAATACCATATGACATCAGACTAGATGAAAGGTTAGCAAAGGTCACTTATTCTAATGCCTTTGATTTTGATTTTTTTTTTCTTCTTAGGGAAAGAAGATCAACCACTCTGGCTGATATGCAAGATTCAACCCTTGAAGTTGAATCCAATATTCTAGCATCTAAACAATTGAAGAAGAGATAAGATAAGGGAAAGCTAAAAGAAGAATATAAGTCTTCTTCATCAAATACTAAAAATCAGAAGATTTCCTTGGAGGAAATGGAAAGAAAGATGGAGGAAATGTCATATGAACTGTCTAAACTCAGATTGGAAAAACATAAATGGAATGATCCTCAAGAAGGAAATCAGAATCCTAATCAATATAGAAGACCTTATAACTCTCAGATCATGCAGAGGAATAAGAAGAATAATGATGATCAAAAAATTTAGACCCCTTTGTAGAATAATTACATTGAAGAAAATCAGGAATCTGAAGATGCAGATGAAGATCTGGATATTCATTTGTTTTGAGATGAAATTGCTCTCAGTCACATAACATAGAATAAATATGAAGATTCATTGAGTTCATAGGTTGGGGTAAGTCCAAATACTATGCTTTGTAACACATAACATAAAGGGTACAATCTTATATCCAAATATGCTCCTTAGAAAGAAAAATGTGTTCCTTAGAAAGACAAACCTGCTCCTCACAAGGAGAAGCATGTTGTCCCAACAGTACAGACAGGCAACAAGAATCCTGAAAAAAGAAAAGTACAACCTTCTATGAAGATATCAGCCCCAAAATCAGATAGGTTAGCCTCTCCTTTTAATTTGGAACATGAGATCAATAAGATCAAAATCCCTATTCCTCTAACTGAATTGGTTAAAACTAATTTTTATAGGAATCAGATTTTGAAATGGTTGCAACCTTCTTATTCTACAAACCATTCTAGCGATGTGATTAATCTCGAGGATGAAAAACCTACTATTTTTTTAGATCCTATTGTATAAGGAAGGGATGATTCCACTCCTCCTTTTTATGTCTCATTAAATATTCATGAAAAAATCCTTCATAATTGCTTGTTAGATTTTGGAGCCTCTAATAATATTATGCCAAAGGTTTTCATGGAATAACTAGGATTAGAAATTAATAAATCATACCATGATCTATTTTCTTTTGATTCTAAAAAATTCAAATGCTTGGGGGTTATCAAAGACCTTGTTGTTTCATTATCTCAAATCCCAACCAAACGTTTAGTCATGGATATAGTTGTGGATGATATCCCTCCTAGTTTTGGTATGCTTTTATCCAGATCTTAGTGTAAGAAGCTTGAGGGATATATTCAAATGGATCTTTCTTATGCCACTATACCTATTTTTGGAGGAGAATTTAGGAGACTTTATTGTGAAACACAGTTGGCATACATTATCAGTGATAGTGACCATTCTATAAATCATCCCATTTATGTAGTTTATGTGGACTTTGGATCTTCTATTTTTCATATTGATAATGTTTTCCAATAGTATTTTCCTTTGAAAAAATCATTTGATGTCCCACAGTTTGCTGAAATTCAAAATCTGCTTTGCGAATTGTACTTGGATGGAGCCTCATCTAGAGAAGGTGCATGGGTAGGCATAGTGTTGATTTCTCCTGCAAATGAAATTACTACACTATCCTGCAAGATAAAATTTGAGGATACAAATAACATTGCAGAGTATGAAGCATTGTTGTTGGGTCTTAGAGCAACCAAAGAACTGAAAATTCAACATTTAAAGGTTCATGGAGATTTAGAACTCATTGTACAACAGGTCAGAAATGTGTATCAGATGAACAATATCCAGTTGAAAGATTATAGAAATGAGGTATGGGATGTTGTTGAAGAATTTTTTTTGTCTTTTAATATTGTACATATCCATAGAAATTAGAATGAGCAAGCTGAATCACTCGTTGTGGCAACAAGTACCTTCAAACCTCCTTTACCCACAAAACTGAAATATGAAATAGAGGTCAAATACATGCCTTCTATTCTAGACAATGTCAAATGTTGGAGAGTGTTTGAAGAGGATTTTGAAATCAAGAGATTCATTGAAGTTATTGATGATTTGTCTTCCATTCATATTGATCAAGATGAAGATGTGGAGGAGAAAAAACATAATTGAAATTTCACAACATGATTGTTGGACATAAAATTTTGCAATTGTGAACAAATCATATCCCAAAAGGTATAGTTCCTCATGAAAGGATATTTGATCAGAATGATGTCCTTGTGAAGCCCCTTGATCCATAAAAAGAAGTAGATGTAATTGATTGCAATCTTGGGACTACTGCAAATCCTAAACATGTTAAACTATCAAAATTTCTATCAGAGAAATACAAAGCTAAATATGAGAAACTGTTGAAGGACTTTACTGATATTTTTGAATGGCATTATGAGGATCTTAGGAACTTTGATGAAACTATTTTTCATCATAATATACATTTGAAAAAAATGTGAATCCATTCAAGAAGAAATTAAGATATATTAATCCTCTTCTTTTACCTATCATGGAGAAAGAAGTCAAAAATCTTTTAGATTCTAATATTATTGTACCTCTAAGGTACTCTGATTGGGTGGAAAATATAGTACCAGTGAGGAAAAATAATGGTGAAATCAGACTTTGTGTCGATTTTAGGAATCTAAACATATGCTCTCGTAAAGACAAAAATGGAACACATATTGCAAAGAGTAGTAGGATCTAAAAGGTTGTCTATGATTGATGGTTTTTTTGGGTACAACCAAGTTGTTTTTCATCCTGATGTTATGGAGAAGACTTCCTTCACAACACCATGGGGGACTTTCATGTACACTCGGATGCCTTTTAGTTTGATAAACACAGGGGCTACATTTTAGAGAGCCATCGATATAACCTTCGTGGGAGAAAAGGACAAGTTTGTGTTCATATATCTAGATGACATTGTTATCACCGAAAAATCGTTCACAGCATTACAAACAACGGTTGAAGAAATAAATAAAATCTAGAATACATTAGTACACCTACAACATCAAAATCCATAAAAAGGGTATAAAACTATATACTTGGTTCATAAATCAAAGTGCGCAAATTCACCAAAGGAAGTGCACGCATTGTGCACATAATGCGTGGGATAACACAACCATAAGAGTGCATTGTGTGAAGAATGCAAAAGATGCACGACTGTCTATGAGAAAACCTGCACACTTATCATGAATGATGAATTTATGAATCTTTTCGGCCTCTCAACCAATTCCAGTCCGACTTCCAACATGATTTGACACTTAGATCTAAGCGAAATCTAGCTTGGAGGCTGGTCAAGGGATAGGAAGTTCCCTAAAAGGCCCCTTATTCACATCATGAACTAGTTATATCTTTCCATGAATGGACACTGTACATATATGCCATGGGTGTGATAAAAAAATAAGAACTTGAAGGTTTTTTTATACTGCAATAATTCTTCTTGGAGAATCCTGTTTTCTCTTTGAATCATTCAAGCACTATAGCAAGGGCCATTCCACTCCCCTCTTAAGAGGATTGACATTGTATTTCTTCACCGTTGTTATTTGCCATTGTATGAAGAGAAGAGATCTCTATTAGGGAACTCAAGAGCCCTCCCAAGGAGGAAGAGGGGATTCATAATTCCCTACCGTTCTATATTGTGCTAGCCTATCAATGAATTGATCCATTGGTAGCTATATGATTGTCATTTTTTGTTTTTCATGGTTCTAGTTCTTGCAATATTCTCTGACATTTAATTTCTTTTTCTTTTATCTTTTATTTCCTTGTTTCATGTTTATTTTGTTATCTAATCAACAAACAAATCTATGTCTTGTTTAGCTAACTTAACTAGGCAAGTAAGTGTTGTGTTTTTTCTCACCCATGTGAAAAAACCAATACAACAGATTGGAAACCATACTGGGGAAAGGAATCAAATTTCTCCCTATTTAAGACTTGAGAGCACTTATTTATAATTGTTTGTACATGAAGGTACCAAAACCGGCCTAGTCCAGTCTTCCAAATCCATAATTCAGAGCCAGGGAAAGAGAATTTCATCTTGAATTATTTTTCTCGATGTGTGATAGGAAGTGCATGACTTTCTAGGAACACAGGCGCACATTATGTGCACTCCGTGCTTTGTGTGCATAAGAGCCTTCATAAACCTATGCATTATGCACATTATGCGCATTTGGCGTGACTAAAAAAACTGCAACCTGTGCACAAGTTCAATTTTTGGCAAATTGTAAGGGTTTTATGAGTGGTTTGAGGGCCCCTTTCCTTCAAATTATAATTTCCTGCACTTTGTAAAGAAATCATATTGCACTTAGATTCCTTTCTTACAAGAAAGGTTAGCTAACATAAGCACATAGGGATAAAAATAATCACAATTCTTCTCTTTTATTTGTTTCCACGTGGATGGCTCATTTGGCATTTAAAACTTTCAGTTAGTGTTATTGCTTTTTCAAAACACAATCAACTAATTTGGGACTAGAAATCAATTTTAACCCTCAAGTATGCTCTTCCCCCGCACCCAAGTGTGATCTCAGGAATCAGAAAAGGTGGTTAAAAGGAAATTTCATCTCCCTTAAAATCATTAGGAGAGGACAAACCCCCCCTAGGGTACCTCTTAATTTTGGAAAATTATCCTAAAGGTTTGTAAGGGCCCATACATACCCACATGTTTACAATCTTAGGATAGTTTCTAAAATCTTTCTTAGTCTAAACAACACTCTAGGAAAGTTTAAAAGATCAAGTAACGGGCCTATACATGTCCACATGTCTACAATCCTAGGATAGTTTCAAAATCTTTCTTAGTATAGACAACATTGTCCACATGTCTACAATCCTAGGATAGTTTCAAGATCTTTCTTAGTATAGACAACATTCTAGGGAGCTTAAAGGATCAAGTAAGGACCCATATGTCCACATTGCTAGTTCTCTAGGGCTTTAAATATTCCGCAAGTTTGTACCAAAGAAACATAGTAATATAGGTAAGAATATTTGTAAGGACCATAGGAAGTCCACATGCTGCAATCTTACACTTGACTTATTAAAAATATTTTGCACACTTTTCACTTTCTTGCACACAAAACCACTCATCACACACATTATTTCTATTAGAATAGCGGAGGTAGAAGTAAGATTTGTTTTTAAGTACCCACAAAGTACTTCAAAGGAACTCCAAACGATTTGACTACTTATTTGGAAATTGTCCACACCAATTTAATTCAAACAAGGTTGTTCCATGACCCCAAACTCTCAGCCCACTCTGTCTGAAATTTTTCTAAGAACGCACTAAATGTTTCCTCCACAGGAGGTTCCCAAAAGAATATTTTTAGTCTAGGTAGGATATTGGGGGTAGGCATCCAAATAACCCCCCATTATCAGGTTCTCACATTTTGAAACAATAGAAGTTGAGAATAGGGATGTTTCAAATCCTCCAAGTCAAGTCTTCCTATACCATAAGCTATAGAGATAACCATGAAGGGATGAAGGCCAAGGTCTGGTTGTTTTTCACATCCCTCCTTAAGCCACCCAACTCTTGTGAGGGTATCCAGTTTGTGAGTCAGACTGTGACCTTTTTTTTAGGAAAAAAATCTAAATGTTTCACTTTGACTGAGGTACTTAGTGGACAAACATAGGATATCTACCCAGTTGGTGGTTGTGGGATACAATTGCACCTTGTTCGTATTTTGTGTGGCTATTGGGAAATATCCCCAACTCTTTTTGGATATGCCCTCTACCCCTCATTATAACTGACTACTTCAACCTTCACTAGTTCCTCTTCCAGTGGATTCAGACCCCACTGATGAGTGGTATTGGAAGGCCCAGTGATAAATTGAGAAGGAGGATGATAGGTATTTTAGGACACAAGAATTTATTTTTGTTTTTCCCCCACACAGACAAAATCCACCTATCCAAATGCTTGTTTATTTTACAGTCAATTTATGTATGATGTTCATTTGATTACATACAATTTTGAGTTATACTATTTTGTGAAGGTAAAAATATAAAAATATCTTGTTCATTTATTTTTTTCTTGTCACCATTTGCACACATTCACTTTTCTATTCAGAACCATAGGGGAACCACAAAATCCTCATCGTTCTAGATGCTTGCAGAATATCCTTCATATTCTAGGAGGAGTCCTTAGTCTCACCAACTCACCGACTCCACCATATCACACCCTAGTGAATGATACTATCTTGGGATCGAGTTTAATTGGTTCCACTTTGCTTGGGTCAAATACCCAAGGCAATCCATCTATTATTTCTACTTCACAAGGAGGCAGGGGACAAACTTCTTCTCAAGGGAGAAGTACAAAACCACCAAATCCCTCTCAAGGGACAGGTCCATTACCTACACACACAATGGCTAGAACTAATCTTGCACCAAATCCCCCTCTGCCATACTTGGAATCCCTCAAAATTACTGATTTAACCAAACTCACAAATGAACCCATTTTGCATGATGCCACTTGGCCCAATATTCTTACCAAATTACCTCTAGACATTCCAAAGTTTGAAGGAAAACCAGGGGAAGACCCTGCCAATCATGTTATGACCTTACACTTATGGTTCTCCTCAAACAACATCATGGATTATTCCATCCTCTTGAGGTTATTTCAACAAACCTTCACTAGCTCATTAGCCAAATGGTATGTGGACGAAAAAGGAGGGTCCCATGTGACCTTTGAATCATTGGCCAAGGCAATTTTATCCTTTTTTCAATTATGAGTTCGTCGCGACACTGGATTATAACTTCTCTCTGAATTCAAACAAACCATTGCTATACCACATCCATGAATGGCGTCAACATCATAGTTTGTGTAAAGAAGAAACCACCAAAGAACAATGTCTCGATTGGTTTCTTAAATCACTCGTCCCAGTGATTGCCAAGGATGTAGCATCCACTTTTCCTCAATCATAAGAGGAATCCATCAACAAGGCCCAACCATTTTACCTCATATATGTCCAATCATGTTACTTATACACAATATTTCCTGATGCACCCATACCCCTACCATTTGGCGAGGAAAAACCTGGAGTTTCTCATGTTGTGGATGGGTTGATTGTTTCTATGACAAATATCAACCCTTACAGCCACCCATCACCTACTTATGGTGAAAATCAATATCCTTAACCATATGGAGGGACATCTTATTACCCTCCTCCCACTCACCAACAATCATATCCTATGGCTACCCCTTTGTTGTTGGGGGCCCCCCCACCGGTACCCTTGATGAATCTGGTTTCTCAACCAAGTACGGGTCCACCCAAAACCCCTGTATATAACCCCAACAGTGGTCGAGGTACTTAAACTTCCTATATTCCATATGGATTGTCTCCAAAAAACAATCCATATTTTCCATTTCCTAGTCCTCCCCAGTAGGTTTCTCCTCCACTAGGACAACCACATGATGGTGTCAATTTTGTTCATCCCTCTCCCATTCAAAAGGTTCATTCTTTTGAAAAGTTGAATATAGAAAATCAGGATCATCATCCTAATAATGCCAAGAAGAAAGGAAAAAAAAAAAAAAAAAACTCGGGACCAGGAGGAAATAAACCCCAACAACATCATCCTGCTGGGGGAAACCAGAATCAAGGCAACCATAACCCGCAAGGGGGAAATAATAACAATCAACCACAAGAAGGGGAGAACAACAATATCATAAATAACTTCCCTTGTGCCATATGTGGTGAATATGGACATTATACTGACCACTTCCCCCAAATTTCTGATTACAAATGGATGAAAGAGTCCATGAACACACAACGCCCTCCAACACCACTTGCCCCTCAGCAGACCTCACAACATTATTTGCAACCACCACCTCTGTCCATTTTGAAAAACCCCATTTCACACCAAGGAATGATGAATACCCAACAAGAGATAAACTCTGCCCCACCACAAATGGGGCAATATCAAAACCTAGGTCCCAATCAAACTGAAAATCCAGTCGATCGCAGTATCCGCCATACTAGTGAAGAATAGATTCTTTTGCAAACATGCATTGTTCCATACTACCTACCTCCTAAATCTAACCCAACCACCTTAGAAACAACTCCAGCTACAAAAAGACAACCATTGATGATTCCACACCCTAACAATGAACCAAACCCCCGTATACCTTGCATGCCTTTACGATAGAATGTACATAATCCTCAATCTAGGGCCTCCCATAACTACAGTCTAGTCGATAACTTAGCACAGTATCCTACAACCATGTCTGTGTTTGAGGTCCTCCAAACCTGTCCATCATAATGAAAATCATTTCTTTCCACCATGGGGGTAGTCAACCCAACAGATACTCGACTAATCACCTTTGATTTAGATGGATGAGAACCATGCCTCCCCACTTTGGTAACCTTTTAGATACCAGTAAAAATCCAAAACACCATAGTTCATCGATGCATCATCAATGAAGGTGCATCCACATGCATCGTGTCCAAAGTATTATGGAAGAAACTCGGCTCACCCGAGATAGTACCATCTCCCATCACCCTGAGAGCTTATGGCAGTTGACCATCATCCCCTGAAGGGATCTTCCCAAATGTCCCCATAGAACTTGGGGGAAAACCATCCTCATTGACATTTAATTTATTGATTCCCCACTTGATTACAATATCTTGTTCGTATGTAGCTACATGTATGCTATGAAGGTGGTATCCTCTTCCGTGTTTCGTATGATGATGTTCCTTGATAATGGGAAAATCGTCACCATCAACCGACTTACACATTATGATCCTAATCATTCTGCCAACATTGATAACATCCTCCCTCTTGTTCGCACTAGATCAGATGATTTTCCAGTCATCGACATTGGCCCTGGAATATTCAAAGACCCATCCTTGTTAGGAACTTATCATTGAGCACCACCTCTCCTAAACCCTTCTATTTCAACACAAGTGTGTGTAGTTTCCTCTAACAGAACACATATTAGAGATAATACTCCTCTCACCGAGGCCCCTCCCCACATTGAAGTTCCACCAGTTAGAGAACCACTACCTCAGGAATTCCATGAAAACACCACCGCACCACTTGTCCTAGATTCCCCCCCCTCCAAGGGAAAATCCCGGTTTGGTAAACAATCCCCCAAACCATTACCCAAATCCCCTTTTTCTACTCCCCACTTGGATTCCACACATTCCATGTTGTTTCTAGCCTCACCCTTCCTAACATGGTTATCACCATCCCTATATGGTATCTCCACCCACCCTTTCTAGTTCCTACACCATCTCTCCCTCCTCAGACAAAGGGATTACTGATGTAGATCCCAATACAGGCTCCTACCACACCACCCCCACCCCCACCTAGAAGAAACACCACCATTGACGACAGAAGACAAAGGAAGAACGATCCCATAGCTCCACTCCCTCCCCGAACTCAAACTCCTTGTGCATTATGCAAAAGAGAAGGACACCCCACTAATATATGTCCTACTCTTCCCGAGTTACACAATCTCATCTAGCTCCCTAAAACAACCCCATTGATTGCCACTCCATCAAGTACATCCACTTCTACTATGGATTCCTCCACCACATGCAAGAAAGGGTTACAAACCAATTTCACTTGTGCCATATGCTCAGAATATGGCCATTACACTCATCACTACCCATATCTACCTCAATTTTGCCAAACATTAGGTGCAGTATGCCACATATATCGACCTGATCCCTCTCATACATTCCCCACTAATGCTCATATTGATGACATTCGTTATATTTCTTCGTTAGTCCCTGAATTAATGAGATATCATCCACATTGTCTTGACATTTGGTTTATGCCCAACGAGACATCACACCCCATACACAATTTATCTTCTACGTCCTCATCCCTTGAGGTCAATAACACTTCTCCAATGACGATTCCCCCTACCACCGCCCAAGATCCTTTGTATTCTTGTATGGTCCACTGTGACGAAGATATCTTGGAGACATTGACTACCCCTGATTTCCCATGGAATGCACTCCATCATCGAGCACTTTTTCTCTCACAAAAGGTATTTCACCCTCATGATCAAGCCTCCCTTTGCACGATCTAAAACAAGGATTTTATTCCTCCGGGGCATATTGACTGGTTCAAAAACCCTATTCCTACCCCCAATGATTTTGAAGAAGGAAACATAGCCAACATTTCCCCCACAATCAATATTGACATTTCCATTAAACCAAGCATCGTAGAAGAGATCACCATTGGCGTCACATGCTCCCCTGAAGAAATCATTGCTTACAAATCTCTCTTTCATGAATACCGAGATATTTTTTGCTGGTCATATATGAAGATCTATGGCCTCTATCCTTCTATAGTCAAACATCGAATAGAAACATGGCTGGATATCGTCCATGTTCGTCAAAAGAAATGCCCCCTCCACCAATCCAAATTTGCACCTATCAAAGCCAAAATTGACAAATTACGCGTTGTCGGGTTCATTAACCCCATTGCATACACTTCTTGGGTCTCCAACCCCTTCCCCATTAACAAAAAGTAGGGAACTATTTGTGTCTGCATAGAATTTCACGACCTCAACCATGCTTGTCCCAAAGACAACTTCCCAACCCCATTCATTGACCAAATAATCAATCATTGTGTAGACCATGAGGCAATGTCCTTTATGGATGGGTTCTTCTGATACAATCAAATTCAAATCCACCCAGCAGATCAATACAAAACCTCTTTTACAACCCCTTGGGTACCTTTTCTTATCGCATCATGCCCTTTGGAATAAAAAATATTGGTGCTACTTTCCAATGGGCCATGACCTACATTTTTCATGATCTTTCTTGCATCATTCTCGCTTACTTGGATGAACTCACTGCTCGATCCAAAAAGTGAACCCAACATTAAACGACTTGCACATTGTTTTTCAACGATGTTTCCAATATAATATCCGCTTGAACCCCCTCAAGTATGTATGTTGCGTCATTGTTGGGTGCCTTCTCGGGTTCATTTTATCCTAACAAAAAATCACTGTGGACCCCCTCAAGGTCCAATATATCACAAAAATTCCACCACCTAAGACTTTACGCCAACTGCAGAGCCTACAAGGCAAAGCTAACTTTTTACGTTGTTTATTCCCAGATTACGCCACTCATGCACATGGTTTTCTCTGCTTACTATGCCATAATATCCCATTCTGATGGGACGAACATGCTCAAATAGATTTTGATGATTTAAAATCTGCCCTATCCAATGCCCCTTTGATTATTCCCCTAGACTATGATCGCGATTACATCCTCTACTTATCATCCTCTGCTATTTTAGTTGTAGGAGTCCTCTTCCAATTAGGGGATGATGGGCGTGAACATGTGATTTACTACATTTGTTAAAACGTTTCAGGACCACCCTTAAAGTATAATCATGATGAAAAAATCACGTTAGCAATTGTCCTCGCAGTTCAAAAACTACGACATTACATTCTTCTTTGAACTACTAAGGTCATAGCAGATTCCAACCCCATGCAGTACTTTCTCATTCGACAACATATCAATGACAAATTTTCCCGATGGATCATAATACTTCAGGAATATGATCTAGAGTTCTCTACTCCCAAAAGAAATAAATATCTTTTCCTGGCCGAACTCATTACAGATTTCCCCTCTGACGCCAAATATTCCCCTATCAATGAGTCCTCAGACAACCCCTGGTACAGTGACCTTCTTGTCTACCTTTGTAAAAAAACGTCCAGCTCTCAGCTCTCTTGAGATGACCGTCGACGCATTCTCCATCAGGCTCCCTGATACCTCCTCATCGAATATATTCTCTACTGATGCGGGTTCGATAGCATCCTTCGACGATGCCTTACAATGGACGAAGATGATAGAGTCTTGAATGATTTCCAAAGTGGTGCTTGCGGGGGTCACCTCTCAGGTATTTCTACCGCAAAAAAAATCATTCGAGCAGGATATTTCTGGACCACTTTGTTTCATGACTAAATCCATGTTGTCAAGTGATGTGATAAATGAAAACGTTATGCAAACAAAGCCCAAGATCCACCAACTCTTCTAGACCCAATTATCATGGCCAACCCCTTTTGTAAATGGGGCATCGATTTCATGACTTGCAATTCTCCATCTAGTAATGGACACAAGTACATTGTGGTGGCAGTGGATTATTTTACCAAATGGTCTTGTTATCCCCTAGCCTAGGGATAACTAAGGAGATTATGTCTCGAGGCCCATAGGACATAGACATGGATTACATGTTAGCACTCTGTAAATTTTTTCCAGCTGATAGAAAAATGACAGAGGTAATTGTTTCAACTAGCTTTAGAGATGGGCACTAGCCTACTCAGCTAAGAGAGGGCTCTCTCATGTCACTTGATATTTCTTTGAGAATCAGTGGCTAGATTTGGTTTTTTTTGATGTTTTTTTATAAATTTGCTGGCTAGGAAAGGGAGGGACACTTAGGGCTATGGATTCAAAATTCTAAAAGAGAATGAAAGAAATGTCTGGCTAGTCGAACTCTCCATAGGATAAAGGATAAATGAGGCCATGAATCTGAGTTGTAAAATGTATTTAATCAGGGTGTAAGAGGAAGGAGAAAACAAATAACTACATCAGAGCATTACAAGAATGAATTCTGAATTAGCTAAGAGGAAACACACATAGTTCAAATTTCTTAAGTTGAGAGCATCATAAGATGAATTCTGAGCTTTTTAACTATCCAATTTGAATAGAATAAATTATAAATAAAACTGAATGACATAGGGAACACATATAATGAAAGGAGACAAAGCTCATATCACCACCATTAGAATATTTTCATAGAGACTTCCAAAAATATTTTGTATATATATTCATTTCATCTTCAGAAAGTTAAAAAGTCCTCTTGCTACGAGGGCAGGCCCCTCTCTGGTCAGTATTACCATTCATTTATCTTTTAAATCTATATATAGATCGATTACATCCGGGATTCAAAACGAATCATCTTCCCCAAGATACCAAAAATAGACATCAGTTACGACGAAGGAATAACGTACAACAACTGTACTCCTATTTTCACTTTGATATTTTTTCTTTGAATGCCACATGTCTATATTATCAAAAAAAATTCTAAAACATACTTAATTTAACTTGAAATCTATTTCAAATTGGCAATTTCATCTTTTAAAGTGTCCATCCAAGCAAGTTGGTTTTCTCCAACGCTTTCAACCACTTCAGCTTTAACTTTTGTCTTCTGTCATTTTCTCCTTCTCCTCTTGACCTATTTCATGTGGTTCTCATCCACATATCCATTGATGATTAAATCCTTCATGATGGGATTTAGTTTGATCTCTGTGTCTTCTTATGGCTCTTTTGCAGGCTTCGTGTGAAATTTCATTGCCAGTATTCACATGGCAAGCTTTTCTTTCCTCCTCACTGATAAATTTGTCATATTGTTGGAATATCCTGGTTCACTGGAGGCCGCTTGGTCTATATCATCCATTCTCTCTAGTTTTCCAAAAAGCATGAGAATACCTCCCTTAATTGTACATAAATTAAAAAATTGATTAGGCTTGTGATTACCCCGTTCATGAATGAAACGTTAAATGCCTGAAACAAAGTAATGTCATCCATATTTTTAATGGAAGTCATCATTGAGTGCCAATCATAGTTTACTGACAAAATTACAAGCAAGGAATATGGCTTATCAAGCTTGACTATCAATTTTAAATGATGAGCCTTCGAATCAGTTTTATGGCGATGCTTACCCGATGCCGCACAGATTAAAAGTACCCGAACAAATGTCCCGAGGTGATTTTACGGATCGACAGGTTTCCCTTTCCACATGTGATCCTTGGATGTGATATATATCTAATAAATTTCTGACACGTGACATCGGGGTGGACTTGGGTGGTTTCCAACTTACCCTCTTTTCTCCTCGATATGTATTTGGTGGCGCCATGTGCCCTTGAAGAAAAACCATGGTATTCTTATCAGCCCGCCTCCAAAATCTTAACCGATGCACTATTTATTCGCCCAACATGTCCTTCGACTATCGATCGACAACGCCCATGATCTATGACCCATTGGGATTTGTTTACTTCATCTTTCCGCTATATTTAGCCATGTTTTCTAGATATGGCATCGTTCGCTACTCTATCACTCCTTCATACTGACATAACCTCCTGCTAAGTCCCGAGGTTGGGGATCCATATGAAATTTTTTACAATGATAACATGGGCTCCAACTAGGGATGCTATCCTCCCTGTGAGGTGGAAAAGAACAATAGACCCTGTGCCTCATCCATTGGGATTCTCTCATAAAAGGTGTGTGCCATGCTTTGATATGGAGACTGAATGCTGGATATACTACTAAAATATAACTGAACACTTTATTTGAGGATATACACTTAAAAATGCTTGATGATCAAGCTTATTCAAACCTACCTACCCTGGAAGTTAAAATGAAGTTCCATTCAGATGAAATAAAAATGTTAATGTAACCATGAAAGCATCTTATCTAACACTAGGTTTCTATGCACACACTTATTCCAAAATCTTCTCACCAACAACTCCTTTGGAAAGTTGTATATGGATTTGATTTCTAGGATTTCAACAATATTGGGACAGTTTATTGTTTCTAGCAAAATTTCAAATGGATATTCCAATGCATGCATAAGGACCAAAATATATCTCACTTCCTCCCTTGCATTTTGGTTTTCATGTGATTTACTCTGATGATTTTCATCAAGAAACTGGTAGATCTTTTGATACGGCTGGAAGTAACAACCTCCTGAATCAGAGGACAATAATGGCTAGAGAAAAACCTCTGGTGTAAAGCAATCCATGTTTAATACTGACATTGATTTGTCATTATCTTCATCTTCGAGCTTGCATTACATATTAAGACTTAAATCCTGATTGTTAGAATTTTCCAGATAACATGCCACAGGGTCATAAAAATCGTGAAAAATCACTTCTTCTTGATGAACAAAAATAGAAAGACCAACCTCTTTTGTAAGTGTTTGTTCTTGCTCTATTTCTTCCGTTCTGAGAATGTTTCCAAATGAAATGGAAGTAATGATTTTGTCCAATTTTCTATGCATCCCAACAAAAACATTCATATATCCTTGATTATCTTCAGACATGACAACCATATTATGTGTATCAAGACTATCTTCTTGTTCATAAAAAATTTCTGATTTGGTTTTATTAACCTTTTGGAAATTTTCTTGATGAACGTTATCTTGTCTTATTGATGAATGAAGGGGAATAAGTTCATTTTCATATTATTGCAATTGTGGAAAGGTGATAGCATGAACTATTTCATATTCCATAATTCTTATGGATGTTTTCTCAAAACTATGATTTTCGAGTGAATCAAATAAAACAACTGCCTCTTTATTATCTTTCTGTATTTCTGATTGGAAAGTGGCATACATTTTTTTGTTTCTTTCCTGAAACTCTAGGCCCTTTGTTTGTTCACTGCTTGATATTTCCATACATGCAGTTTCAGAATTCTCATCTCTTCCTAGACCACTTAGAAATTGAACAATCACATCATTCTTAGGGGAAGAAAGACAACATTGAAATGCTTTTTCATGTTGGAAGTTTTGTAGGATATCTATATTAGATTCTGGATAAGAACAATGACCTTCAATAAAAATTTCTTGATCAGCTTCATCATTATTTTCAAGAAGGTAGTTGAGCACAAGCTGTGATTCTGACCCGAAATAACCTTCCATGTAATCAACCACACGATCATTTAATGTATATGAAAGTTGTTGATCATCCTTACCGATAACAATTTGCCCATGTGAATCATTTCCATTGCAGTCATACTTTCCTTCTTCCTCTGTTATCTCATGGTTCTCTTTCAACAATTCAAAGGAGGAAAAACATAAAGAAGATGGTTTTTATCTGCAAGTCCATTGTACTTTGGATATTCGACATCATATCTAGAGGATTTTTTATTTGAAACATCATGAACATTTTTATTTAGTGACTTGAAAGAAGAAAAACATAGTGGCAAGGTTCTTTGACCTAGTTCAAAACCTTCTTTATTTTTTTCATTGTTGTCATATGCACAATTTTCAGTTTCTTTGGATGGATGAACACACTCATTTTCAAATTCATCTACGACCAATGGATGCAATTTTGAATTAACAAGACCTTCTATATAATAAGTAACATGGTCATCAAACACATGAGAAGATTGCTGCAATTTCTTGTCAATTTTTTCCAATGAATCAATGTGATTTGGCATCAACACACATTCCTTTGATTCAATGATTATCTTATAATTTTCTTTCAACAATTTAAATGAGGAAAAGCATAAAGGTAAATAATTCTCTTCAGTTGATTCAATACTTTCTTCTTTGTAACTGTGATATGTAGACTGATTGCTCTTATTATACTGCTGAAGAGGAATGTTTTTTGATAGAGAACATGCAACTGGTCATTCTAGGAAGTCAACATAATAATCATCATTATATTCATCATATATAGGCAAATCAACAACATCTGCAATGTCATCTAACAAGGAAAATATTAGAAAATAAACCTTCTCTTCAACAGACTGATTTGCAAACTCATCTTCTTGACTGTCTACAAATGAATATACGAAACAATCCACTCCATGCTCATCATGGGATGGATCAGAAGCTAAATTAGCACCTCCTTTTTCAATAAGTGAAATACAATCTTTTGCAAAATCATTAGCATTGAAAAATTCAAGAAGACCTATGATATTATCAATTCTATGCTCAAGATTCCAATCAATTGTTTTCTGTTCATATTCACTTTCATGTTCTTGAGCATCCAACCCCTCATTTAGAATATGTTCACATGCTTGTATATTTTTTTGAATCTCCTGAGCATCATTAAACATTTGTTGCAAGGACTTAGTTCTTCTTTCCATTAGGAGGAAAGACAAATTTGGATGAAGAGTAGTTTCATAATGGAGCATGGCAACAACTTTAGTGGGTTGAATTTATTTGGGAAAATTGTAATAAATACTGGAAAACCTTCTACTGAATATAGAAATAGTTTCATTGCTCTTCCTTTTTAATGCATAGAACTATGTAAGTTGTAGATCCAAATATTTCTTCCTACCCCAAAACTTTAAAAATACATTCTTCAATTCCTCCCATGAGCTATTTGTCTCTGGATGCAAATTTTTAAACTAGTCTTTGGTGTCCCCTTTCAAGGATTGAGATAAGGCCATCATACAAACATCATCATGATCAATATCAAACAAATCTGTAAAATGTTGAAAATATTGGATGTGTTTTTCAAATGTGATGGCATTAGGTTCTCCATCAAGCACAAGTAGGTACTTATAGTGCTTTGGATGGAAAACATAAAGAATGTGGGGTAATTTTAAGGGTCTGTATCTGTGTTGGATATTGGAGGGTGTTGAATCAAGCAAAAGAGATGAAATATCCGCCTTGGTCTGATGAGGTTTATCAACTTGGTTGTAGTTATCATATGGTTCAGGTGGGAGATTTTGATCAAAGTCAGTAATAAACTGAGGATATATTTGTATAATATTAAGAGGAGGATATACAATTTCAAGATTATCATGATCATCATTTTCATGCAATAGGTGAAGAAAAATTTGTCTAGCATGTTTAGGAAAGGACCAGAGGCAACTTATAACAAATAATAAAATGCCTTGGAAAAAATACAATTTTAAGTACTAGTTTTCTTCCATGATGCCTTTTCATACCTCTATCAAGGGATCTCATATTCTAGTCGATTTTTTGAATTACATTTGAAGCTTGAGTGGAGTCACCAATAATGTTTTGGAATCCATATTCTGCATTGAGAGTGGAGTCGCCATTGAAAATTTAAATTTCTAGATTCTTCTACAAGTGGAATCACCTTCAAACTTCTTTTTGATGTGTGGAGTCACCAAAGAAGGAATACAGGCAATATGTGCCTAAGTGTCTGCTTCTATCAGATCTTATAACTCAACCATGTCATTCTTTCGCAGGGAAAAGTTTTTAATTCTGTCCATGGCAATGATGCCAAAATGTTATCACTCTGTAAATTTTGTTCAGATGATAGAC
This sequence comes from Picea engelmannii, assembly GCA_009831015.1. Taxonomy (NCBI): domain Eukaryota; kingdom Viridiplantae; phylum Streptophyta; class Pinopsida; order Pinales; family Pinaceae; genus Picea; species Picea engelmannii. Next base: position 357,596 of record ML787735.1, read on the forward strand.
AAATGAGAGAGATAATTGTTTCAACCAACTTTAGAGCTAGGCACTAGCCTGCTCATCTCAAAGAGGGATCTCGCATGTCACTTGATATTTCTTTGAGAATTAGTGGCTAGATTTGGTTCTTTTTGGGTTTTTTTATAAATTTGTTGGCTAGGAAAGGGAGGGACACTTAGGGCTATGGAGTCAAAATTCTAAAAGTGAATGAAAACAATGTCTGTCCAGTAGAAATCTCCATAGGATAATGGCTAAATGATCCCATGAATATGAGTTTTAAAATGCATTTAAGCAGGTTGTAAGAGGAAGGAGAAAACAAATAACTGCATCAGAGCATTACAGGAACGAATTCTGAATTAGCTAAGAGGAAACACACATAGTTCAAATTGCTTAAGCCGAGACCATCATAAGACGAATTTTGGGCTTTTTAACTCTCCAATTTGAACATAATAAATTATAAAGGAAATTGAATGACACAACAAACATATACAATGAAAGGAGACAAAGGTCATATCACCAGCATTAGAATCTTTTCATAAAGACTTCCAAAAAGCTTATGCATATATATTCATTTCGTCTTCATAAAGTTACAAAGTCCTCCTGCTATGAGGGCAGGCCCCTCTCTGGTTAGTATTACCATTCATTTGTATTTTAAAAGGATATATATATATATATATATATATATAGATTACATCCAGGATTCAAAATGAATCATCTTCCCCAAGATACCAAAAATAGACATCAATTACGACGGAGGAGTAACGTACAACAACTGCACTCCTATTTTCTATGGGACGTTATAATCAAAACTGGCATATTTGATATTTTCTCTTTGAATTCCACATGTATATATTATTACAAAATTTCTAAAACATACATAATTTAACTTGAAATCTATTTCAGATTGGCAATTTCTTCTTTTAAAGTGTCTAGCCAAGCATGCTGGTTTTCTCCAACACTTTCAACCACTTTAGCTTTAACTTTTGTATTATATCGTTTTCTCCTTATCCTCTTGAAAACTTGCATGTGGTGTTCATCTGCGTATCCATTGATGATTAAATCCTTCATGATGGGATTTAGTTTGAACTCTTTGTCTTCTTCTGGCTCTTCTATAGGCTTCGTGTGAAATTTTATTTCCAGTATTCGCGCGGCAATATTTTCTTTCCTCTTCATTGATACATTTGTCATATTATTGGAATATCCTGGTTCACTGGAGGCTTCTTCGTTTGTATTATCAATTCTCACTGGTTTTCCAAAAAGCACGAGCTTACCTCCCTTAATTGTATAGAAATTAGGAAGTTGATTCGACTTGTGATTACCTCATTCAGGAATGAAACGTTAATCGCCTAAAAAAGAGTAATTTCATCCATATTTTGAATGGAAGTTGTCAGTGACTGAAAATCATAGTTTATTGATGAAATTAATAGCAAGGAATACGGCTTATCACGCTCGACTATTAGTTTTAAATGATGAGCCTTCGAATCAGTATTATGGCGGTGCTTACCGGACGTCGCACAAACAAAAAGTACCCGAACAAATGTCCTAAGGTGATTTGACGGACCGTCAAATTTCCCTTCCCACATGTGATCCTTGGATGTGATATATATCTAATAATTTTCTGACACGTGACATCGGGGTGGATTTGGGTGGTTTCCAGCTTACCCTCTTTTCTCCTTGATATGTATCTGGTGCCACCACATGCCCTTGAAGAAAAATGACAGTATTCTTATCGGCCCACCTCCAAAAGCTTAACTGGTGCGCTATTTCTCTGCCTGATATGTCCTTCAAACATCGATCGACAACACCCATGATCTATGACCCATTGGGATTTATTGAATTTTCCTTTCTTCTATATTTATCTACGTTCTCTAGATATGGCATCGTGTTAAGAACCAAATATCAATATAGCATAGAAAAAACTCAAAAAAAGTACTCAACGCCTTGAAAAAGAGAGAATTTTAGATAATAAGCCTCTTCAAGGGGGAAACCTCCTTTTACCCCACTTAAATGTTCAAGTACAAGATGATTCAAAATGAAAATGTCTCCTTGGTATATATAGGAGACTAAGAGATATAATTACAACTAATGGCCTAAAGCTGACATAAATAAAATAACATTACTAATCTAATATGCCCCAATTAAGGGCTAATGAGCCAATATTAGGGCTTAACATGCCCCTCCCCTTGAGACAAGTGTTGTCCGCAACTCTTGAGTAACTCTGGATGATTCTGTATAAAACACTCATCTTCCCAAGTGGAATCTTCAGCCGATAGTTTCCTCCATTTAATGAGATACTTTGAAATGGATGTATTCCTCAGTTGGTGAATTCTTGTGTCAGTGATGGCTTCAGGCTCCAATATGATTTTTCCTTTATCGTCAAGTTCTGGCAATATAGTTTGAACTAGGATCTTGTCACCTATAACCTTCTTTAAGCATGAAATATGGAAAACTGGGTGTACTCGTGAAGATGCAGACAACTCCAATTTGTATGCCACAGTACCAATCTTTTGCAGCACCTTATAAGGGCCATAGTAATTTGGTGATAATTTATTATCCTTCTTGGCTTGCTTGAGGGACATCTGTTTGTATGGTTGTAATCTTAAAAATACCCAATCTCCTACTTCAAAACTTCTTTCACTACGATGTTGATATGCTTGTTGTTTCATGCGATTTTGTGCTATGGTCAGGTTGTCCTTTAATATTTGGAGAACTTGTTGTTGATTCTCGATGTGATCTTCCACTGCTTGAACCTTATATTTTTATTTTAGAGAAGAAGTGATGGAAGGAGGGTGGTATCCATAAAGTGCCATAAATTGTGTCATTTTTGTTGCAGTATGAAAGGAAGTGTTATACCACCATTCTGCCAAGGGTAACCATTTCAACCATTGTGTTTGTTTATCAGAGACAAAGAAATGAAGGTATCCTTCCAGACATTTGTTACTATCTCGGTTTGTCCATCAGATTGAGGATGATAGGATGAGCTATGAGCCAATTGAGTACCCAAACAAGAAAACAATTCTATCCAAAAATGTCCAGTGAAGATGGGATCTCTGTCACTTACAATAATCTTTGGGCTGCCATG
>ML787735.1:363673-389758 GCA_009831015.1 Picea engelmannii
GTGGTTGGTCTTCAAACCAAAGTTGGAGTTTCTCCATTCTTGATTCACCTTCCTTGTGTCCTCATCATGAATTTCATGGGATGCATTTTCACTTTCAGGTGTCTTCTCTATTACGAAAATTTTCAATACTTCCATGATCTCCCATTTTAAACCATCTATCTTAGTATCCAACTTAGCTTCCATTGAATCCATCTTACTATCCAACTTATCTTCCATTGATTCCATCAACTTAGCTTCCATTGAATCCATCTTAGTATCCAACTTAGCTTCCATTGAATCCATCAACTTAGCTTCCATTGAATCCATCGTAGTATCCAACTTAGCTTCCATTGAATCCATATTATTTTGTAGTTCATTTATGTCCCTACACATTTCTTCACCTTCATCAAGAGTCCAAGTAGGATTTTCTGGAGGCTTATTTGGTGTAGAAGTTCCCTTTTTGGGTGGCATGTTGGCCAAGTATCACTTTTGAACCTTGATTTTGAGGTTGTTCTGCTAGACAATATTTCTTCTATTGTATCTCCCAAGTTTAGGCCCTTCTGGGTATGAAACTTTCCTTTATGTATTTCTCTGATATTTTTTCTCTGCAATGCCACAGGTCTGATCAAAATTGGATGTGCCAAGTGGAATTTACGGTAACTTCCCCACAACTTGCCAATTTTTGGCTTTTCCAGGAGATCTCACTTGTATAGTGTTCCCCGCACAAAATAATTGATATAAAATTATGAAAATCATGCCAGAAATACTACAGACTGTCCAAAATCCAATCAACTAGTCCCAAAAAATTTGGATACTCTAGGAAGAACTTATGATTGTTTTACCTGGAACACCTTCTTGAGACTAGTCAATAGGACTAGTTCGATACCCTATCTTACACAAGGTGTATCTCCAAATTTATGATGAACCGGAAGCTAAAATGTTTACCACATATACCTTACTAATGTTTGTAAATATCCTCTGAAGATCAGGGTCTGAAACATTACATAAATGTTTTTATAGCGAAAATTTTGAAATGAATCAGTTCAGGACGATTCCAGAACCCTATCTTGTACAGGCTGTATCTCCGAAAGTATAAGGCCTCAGGAGAGGAATGTTGAACCTAACATACCTTGATCTGTCTACTAAATATCCTCCAATACGTTCCTTCTGAAACGTTGTAGAAAAAAAGTTATAGTGAAAATGCCAAGGCGTATCAGATGTAGTAGCGAAACCCCAAGACCTTGAGCTCTGATACCATATGTTAAGAACCAAATATCAATATAGCATAGAAAATCCTCAGAAAAGGTACTCAACGCCTTGAAAATTATAGAATTTCAGATAATAAGCCTCTTCGAGGGGGCAACCTCCTTTTACCCCACTTAAATGTTCAAGTACAAGATGATTCAAAATGAAAATGTCTCCTTGGTATATATAGGAGACTAGGAGGTATAATTACAACTAATGGCCTAAATCCGACATAAATAAAATAACATTACTAATATAATATGCCCCAATTAAGGGGTAATGAGCCAATACTAGTGCTTAACACATCGTCCACTAGTCTATCGCTCCTCCATATCGGCGTAGCCTCCTACTAAGTCCCGAGGCTGGGGATCGATATGAAATATTTTGCAGTGATAACAGTACCGAAATCCATATTGACTTGAGCCTAGCCCTGGAGGGCCCATCCTTCTTCTTCTCCAATTCCTCCACCTTGTCAGTAACATCAACATCCACCCCATCGGCTTGTTCCTTCAACAAAATAGTCTTGCTCCATGAGGTAATGAGTCCAGGTATCATGGTATGTGTCACTCTGATTCTCAAAACATTTGAATATGTTCAATTAATTATTTTTAATTCTAACGTGTGTTTGGAACTTATGCATTTCCACTTGTCCACACCTGGGGGGAATGAAAGGATGCCCTAGTAAGTTATTTCCCATAGGGTTTGAGTTTCCACTTGGGGGGTTCAAGAAAGGTCATCGTTCATTCCCACCATACTTACCACTTTTCATCTTTTTTCCTCTCATCCATCCCATACATTGGTTCGAGCATTGGGTTTTCCAATACAACAAAGGGTTGCACCTTTCTTTGTGGGAAGAAGGGGCTAAACGCCCAGAGGGTAAAATTAGTTGGAAAAACATAAAATCCAAAATAATGAAAACCTTCAGATGCTTTGCCCAGGGATCCTCGAGAAATAAATAAAGGGGTTCTCAGCAAGAAACAAAGGGACCCGTAAAATAATAAAATCAAGACCTAGTTGGAGGATAGGGGGTCTCATCATGAGCCAACATATTAGGTCCATGGGAATGTAATGGTATGAAACTACCATTCAACTGGTCACCACACTAGGGTAGTGGCTCTTGGTGGCATAGCCAAGAGAAAGGGGGTCTCATCACGAGCCAACCTTCCCATCTCCATGAAATGCTTGTGGGTAACATTGTTGTCATTGGTCACCATGCCAGGGCAGTGTCCCCTAACTAGTCTCTTGAAAGAAAAAGAAATAAGATAAAAAGATAAAAAGGCATGAATGGGCTCAAAAACATTTTCATCCATGACAAGGTGAAAATCACCCTCTTCAGCGGCACCCATAGGTAAGCCATACATTCTCCTGTCATCACTGCACCCATTTCTCAGACATCCCTTACCACCTCACCCACTTACATGGCCTGGATTTGTCTTCACCTGAAAACATCCCACATCCAATGAGAAATATCCCAATAGGACACCCGGACATCCCTCCAAACCTGGATTGTAGAATAGCATAATGTATTTGAGAGATTTTCTGGGAAAAGGGGGTTTTATGCACAGGTTTCAATAACTTGATTATTAGATGTGATTGACATTTCTATGATCCATGTGACTTATGATCCCATGGAGGGTGTACTTGTTGTTTTTGCAGGGCCACACCCAATGGATAGGTACACATGGGGAGATGATTAGTTGGACCTCCATAGGCCTAAAATCCCACCAGATGGATGCTGAGACCCCAACCAAGAGAAATGATAGATCAACGGTTTGCACCAGAGAGAGAGGAGGACGTTCCACCAGAGATAGCCTGGCAGGCCTCGACCCAGAGTTTTTTTTCTCTTCTCACTATGATGTATGCCTTGGAAGGCCCATGAAATCACCATGTGACCCATGACATCACCAAATGTTTTGGATGCTTTGGAGGCAGTTGTGTGCCAAGTGACACATGTGGTTTGATCCAGAGGCCATATGAGGCCTAATGTTTTTCTCCTGTAGGCCAATGTTTCCCTAAGAAGCTCTAAAGTCACCCTAAAAGAGCATGAAGTCACCTTTTCTTCTTGATTTAGGGTTTATTTATGTCATTTAATGTAAAAACTAGATATTACATGTAAACTGGCCATGTCGACCTTTTTTATCTAATTATGGCCATTGAAACTATATAAATAAGGGTTTTTCCCTTGTATTTTTCATCATCTTTCACTCACACTTGGTGAGGCCTAAAATTTGTGCCCTACTTAGGGTTTATTGGCTGAAATGTTAGGTGCACATGTTGAAGGAGGCTAATTTTGGACTATTTTGACAATTTTCTTGGTGGAAGTGTTTAATTAGGGGTTTTGGTTGATGATTCTTGGTGAATGTAAGTAATATTTCTGCAATTCTTCTTCATTGAATGGTTATGGTTATGTTTATATTTCATTTACATTAATATTATGAAATTTCTAGCCTAAAACCCTAGGAAGCCAAGAACATGTTATTGTCCTTGCTTTAAGAGATTTCACCTATTAGATTTTTCCAAGAAGTCGATTTTCTTGAAGCTTTTGCTAAGGGCCTTGCCATTGCAACACCCTAGCACTTTTTCTTAACTCAAGCCATCATTTTCTTCATATTTGAGCTAGATAAGGAGGAAAAATACTAGGGCCTAGGGTTACCTACACCCTACTAGCTATTTCCCCCCTAGGGTTTGGTATTTGAAGCCTTGGGTTACCAACATTTCAACTATTGACCTCTCTTGTCTTTAGTTCTCCTACTATCATATTTTTCCTTCAATATTTGATGCCACCTAAAAGAATCCATTTTACCCTAAAGGAACTAATCTAAGACTCGCTATTGAGTGATTGACAAAAACAAATATCAAAACCTACACCTTAAGCCTTTTACTAACCACTCCAAACATTAGAATAGCCTAATATACTAACTTTGTTGTTGTTGTTACTAAAGTAAGCTACAACCATATTTTGCAGCACTAAAAGCATCTAAAAGAAAATGAAAAAGTTGATTAATGCACTACCTTGCATCTGACAAATGCTAGTATATTGATGTTAATAAGTGATTATTCTTGGTCATTTTGAAGCTATTTTAAGGCACTTATTGTGAAGTTGTTGTCTTATAAATATTGTTGCTAGAAATTTCTGTTTACTTCACCACTAATCAACCATTGTTTTTATTGATAAATTATGTGGTTTTATGAAGTACTAACAACAAGTTGTACTTGCAAAAGATATGTTTTCTTGTTGCTTTGTTTTGAGAAAGTACATCTTGATACTTCACTATTTCATTTGTTAAAACCCCAGGACTTTTTGATCAGTGATGACTTGTGAGAGGGAAATTTTTCATAGACATCTTAACCTTTCCTTTTCAAACCCCCAGGTCACCGAGGATGTCTCCTCTGGGCCATCAACCCTAAATATAAAGAGGCCTCCTATTGAGGTGATAGTGATAGGATAACCTCCAATTATGACAATTTTATTTCCATTAACCTTTATTTTGATCAAAGTACAAATTGTTTGATAACAGGGCTAAAGCCATGCCCACATTTAACAACATTGTTGACACAACAACACATTTTTTCTTCAACCATGTCATTACCCAGTTTGGAGTCCCACAACAGTTAGTTTCTGATCATGGTAAACACTTTGAAAATGAGATCTTTGCATAAATCTCCTCAAAGTTATGCTTCACCCATGAGTTTTCCTCCCCATACTACCCTCAGTCCAACGAGCAAGTTGAGGTTGTCAACAAAGTCCTCAAAACCGTGATCCAATGCATCATTAACAAACATAATACCAACTGGAATCATATGGTGTTTTCAACTTTATGGGCCTATCGTATGGCAATCAAAACTACCATCAATTTTTCACCATTCCACCTCATCCATGGGATCATATCCACCCTCCCTATTGAGTGTGAAATCCACACATTATGCACATCCATAGAGATCTTATCAGACACTGCTCCAATGGAGCAGTGCATGCTAACCTTAGAGTCCCTTTATGAAGATCTTCACTCTTCATTACAACAAAATGTGGCAACTAAACAACAATCCAAATCCAAGTTCGACCGCCATGTCAGACTTCACTCATTCAATGAAGGTGATCTTGTGTTAGCCTATGATATCGCCCACGACACTCTCTGCCATGGGAAATTCTAGTCATTATGGTGCGACCCCTTCATCATCCAACATTGCCTCAATAAAGGCACCTACATCTTGGCCTCCCTTGAAGGCTCCCCCCCTCAAAGAACCTGTCAATGGGTTGTACTTGAAGAAGTTTTATGCCTAAGCATAACCCCCCTACCTTAGTTTTCTCCTTATGCACATTTGTAGAGTTTTTAGTCTTCTTTTACATCATTCACCACTCCTCATGTATGATCTATCACCCATGGTGTTGACAAATGTATCATCCTTCAACCTACCACATTGGTTACACCAACGGTGCTAGCCGCTGGACCCAAAATCTCGCTTTGGCTACTTGGGCCCTCTATACCCCCTCACATTTTATACTTCATTCCAGCGACATATGCTTAGGTCTGACCACCAACAACCAAGTTGAATATGATGTGGTCATTGGTCTCCTCACCGAGGCCATTCACTGCCACATTCATCAACGTAGCATTCTATTAGATTCCCAGCTCGTCGTCCTAGATCTCAATAACATGTATCATGTTCACTATACTTTCCTCTTTCGCAAATACCTACAAGTTATACTCCTATCTCATAGCTTTGATTCCATCACATTTACACATATTCCAAGAAACCTCAATCAAGTAGTAGATCACATGGCTAACCTAGTATTTGATTGGCATTTATCACATTAACAACATCATATACGTAACATGATACATTTGTCACAAGATAGAAATAGACATCACAAATCATAAACACAAAACACAAAGACAAGAATTATTACCAATATATCCACCATATATATCATAACAATCATCATTGCTTTACAATATATATATATATACATTTGCCTGAAGGTTGATAAGTCGGGCCCATAACCCCAAAATGGGTATCAAATACCCTATAGAAAGTCGAGCCCATAACCCCATATATGTCAAATTGAGACTCAAGGTGACCCTAGATCTCCCCACCATGTCCTCTATCATTCGAAGGTACCCCACTAGCTGAGGGAACTCCAACTCTAGGGGGCATCTGATCCATCATAGTTTTCCTCTCCATCGCTTCCTTGTGGATCAATGCACACCACTCTATAGATACTCCCACACACTAGTCCAATACCTCATCACCTTGGATGTGTGCCCATATGCCCTCTGGAACCCCCTGTAGGAGGACCTGCTCAAACCATCAATGTAGATCCTTAAAGATGGTTTCTGCATCCCCCTGTGGCTCTCTCGACAATTTTTCACTGACATCATCCCATTGAGCCGACTCCCAGAGGACCTCCACCTCTTGACCCTAGGGTCCAACATCTGCAAAACAACATAAATATAGTGTCAACATCCATATACATGTTTGATCAACACTATCTACCAAAATAAAAAATACATATAAACACACATACCTCTATGGTCCGAGCCCTTCCCAAGAGGTAGCACCATGTCTAGATCCTGTTTGTAATCCATACCAGCGTATGGGAACTGTAGAATCATCTATGACATCTATTGCCACACTTGAGAAACTGTGGTCGTAAAGTAATGGCCACCCTCCCCTCCTCCATGGCAAGCCAAAACATGCACCCACCGCATCAATCGAGGCTCTCATTGCAATGTTGGTGTTGGATTACTTAGAGGGGGGGTGAATTAGTAATAGTGTAATTATAATCCTTTTTCTCCAAATAATCCAAGTGTTATATCAATGTAGAATTATTATCCAATAATGAGCAATAAGAAATGAACAATCACACACATACACAGTACACCATTGTTTTGCGTTGAAACCCAAATCGGGAGAAAACCACATAATGTTTTATCTTATATGTCTTTAAGAATTACATTCATTGGAAGCACCAACTTCCTTTGCTTTCCATCTGCAACTGGAAGAAGGCTCCAAGCCCCTAGTTTCTTAGGTTACAACCCGAGGGAAGCTCCAACTACCCAATTCTCTAGCTACAACCAGAAGGAGGCTACAACCCCCTATGTTCTTCGGATACAACTGGAAGGTGGATACAACCACCTGTCCTTGCCCCGTCCAACTACCCTGATGTAGAAGTATAATGATGGAACCAATGTCAAAATATCACTGTGAGATATATCACTGTAAACATGTAAAAATAAACCTGAACCATGCATCAACATGTACATCAACCTGTACCATAAAAAAGTGCATCAACCATGCACCAGCCTGTACCAAACAATCTGTAATCAATATTTACCATAAACAAGTGCAACCAAACATGTACCAAGTATGTACCAATCATGTGTCAAGTACTCATCAACTATGCAACAACATCATCAACTATACACCTCATGTATGTGCCAACTCATCAACTACTTGTCTCAACCATGTACCCAACTTGTACCTCAACCAAAATCCCTCATCAATTTAATCATATAAATATGATTTGTAACTCTGTAATAGACTTGGTGTATATGATCAAATACCTGCAAACCTTCCTTAACTTTAACAACAAGAGACTAGCCTTTTCATCAAACGTTTCTTTAGTCTCACAAGACTAGTTTTGGATTAGTCAACAACCCTAACTTGAAATAATCATAAATTTGTACCTATAATGAATAAATATATGAAAATGATACAAAATTTTCTTCAGTGTTTTTTAATGTAATTCCTCCAGGTTTCACTACTTGTAACCTCTCAGAAAAGGAGTTATGGAAAAAATGGCACACCTTGCTTAATTTTGGCTTATTCTAGAGAGAGACATTGTAGAGCGTGCCCCACATGGAATATTTGTTGAATTGATCTGAATCTGTTGAAAAGAATAAGTCATAATGTACTCTAACCAACACATTTTTTCTTACTGAATTTGGATCTGTTATGAATAAGTTATGACGTTTTTACCTGAAACACATGTTTTTGACTAGTTTCAGGACTAGCCACAAATCCTATTTTCCACGGAGTGTAACTCCAAAAATAAAATGACCCACAAGATGAATTAATTAACACATATACTTGGATATGTTTCCTCAATGAAATAGAAATGTCACTGTCTGACTCATTCTAGAAAAAAATTTATTGCGAAAATGGTGAGATGACCTGAAAAAAACATACCTTAGAAAGCATCATCAAAATAATTTATCCTTCCTTGAATTTCGTCCTTCTTTTCTTAAATTTCCTCATAAATTCATCTTAGATATCCTTTGGTTACCTCAAAAACCTATAGATATTCAATATGATCAAGTGTGTATTAAATGAGAGAGCATTGTCTCTTATTTATACTCTCCAAGTAGCTTCCTTAAAAACATCTTCTAGGTCACTTTGCCCACTTTCCTTATTTTAGGGTTAACCCACTTCTAATTTATCCATTAAATTTATTATTGGATTAATTTATTTTTCATTTACTTTGAATTATAGTACACTCATCACTTCACTTTATTATTTACCTTTTAAAATCTCTTAAACCACTTTGACTACTTTGACCTTTTGGGGCTTCTAGATGACATGTGAGGGTCCTCCAACTTCGTAAGGCCATAACTCTCAAACCATGAGGAGTTATGTGATGTTCCAAATACCACCAGAAATGGAATGACATGTACTATCCATATAGAATAGTATTACCTAAAAAAATATCAAAACTCATACTATTATCCATCAAACAAACTTGGGTCCATTACCCAAACTTGGGTTCTCCAACTTCTCATGGCCATAACTCTCTAACTGTGAGGAGTTATGTGACGTTCCACATACCACCAGAAATGGCAGAAAAGAACTATCCATCTAGGATAGTTTCACTGGCAAATTCACTGGTGTTCATCTCATTATTTCACAAATAAGCATGGGTTCTCTAACCATACTTCTAGGATAACTCAATCCGCAAAGCGTCTTCCCATGAGGGATTTCACCATAAGGGGACCACTTTGGAGTTCATCCATTTCTACTTATTATCAACCATGACAAGACAATAAAAATTCATATTTACATCAAACAATCTTGGGTCCATTACCCAGCCTTTGTGCTACCGAGATTTATTCAAGGGTTGACATCAATGACAACCAACCTTAATCAACAATATCCCCCTTTGGCATTGATGGAAACACTCTGATTAAATACTGAAATCATATAACTCATGATCCCCCTGGAACCATGCCTCTGTCCTATGCCTTTCTCCTCTACATATGATAAATCTCTCTGCCTTTTTCATCAATGGCAAATGTATCTTTCCATCCGGGGTTTCTCCCCCCGACTGAACAATCCTCTTATGGTGCTTCCTCATGTAAATCTAAGACATATAAGATAAGCATTAAAAAATAATTTATTTTGGAGTAGAAATAACTCCAAGTATCTGGTGAAGATATTCAAAGGATTTCCATGGAAGTGGTTTTATGAATATGTCTGCCACTTGTTCTTTTGTGCCCACATACTCAAATCTGATGTTCTTTTCTGCAACCTGCTCTCGTAGAAAGTGATACTTTATTGGAATGTTCTTTGTCTTGGAGTGCACCAATGGGTTCTTTGAGATAATGATGGCGATTGTATTATCACAATAGATTGGAATGGGCTCATCATAATTAATCTATATATCTATCAGAGTTTGTTTCATACAAAGAACCTGGGTACAACATGGTGTTGTTGCAATATACTCTACCTCGGCTGTAAATAAAGAAACTGATGATTGTTTCTTTCTTAGCCATGATACTAAGCACTCACCCAAGTAGAATGTTGCTCCACTCATTCTTTGTCGGTCATCAATACAACCTAACCAATCTGCATCTGTGTAGGCAATAAGTGATAGATCCTTTCCTTTTGGATACCATAATCCAAAGTCTTATGCTCCTTTCATATATCTGAGAATCCTCTTCACTACTAACACATGTGACTCCATTGGTGCTTCTTGAAATCGTTCTACCTGTCCAACTGGCTGCATTACATCTAGTCTAGATGTTGTCACATATAGTAGGCTACTAATCATTGACCTATATTTCCTCTTATCTGTAGACTTCGAATCATCATCTTTGCTCAACTTGCAACTAGTTTGCATGGGAGTGATAACTGGTTTGCAATCTTCCATTCCAAACCTCTTTATCATTTCTTTGATGAACTTGGTTTGAGAAATAAATATTCCTTGGTTTCTTTGACGTATCTGAAGTCCCAAAAAGAAGGATAGCTCTCTAAGTAACGACCTTTCAAATTCATTCTACATATCTTTTGCAAGTTTCTAGCTTAACCTGTCATCATCACTACCAAAAATAATATCATCAACATAAACTTCAATTAATTAAATATTACCTTCACTTACCTTGATGTAGAGGTTGTTGTCTGCACTTCCTTTTCTGAACCCTGCCTACTATAGATACTTATCCAGTCTAGAGTACCATGCTCTAGGAGACTATTTTAGACCATACAAGGCCTTCTTTAATTTACACACATGATTTGCGTTCCCTGACAACTGAAATCCTTCTGGTTGTTCAATGTATACTTCTTCTTCAAGTTCCCCATTCAAAAAAGTTGATTTTACATCCATCTGATATACTTTAACATTTTTGGAGCATGCATAGGGTAAAAGAAATAAGATTGCTTCCATTCTGGCAACTAGGGAAAATGTCTCTTCAAAGTCAATTCCTTCAATCCATGCATATCCTTTACATACCAATCTAGCTTTGTTCCTTGTAAATTGTCCATCTTCATTTAATTTATTCCTGAAAACCCATTTTGTGTCAATCACATTCTTATTCTTTGGTCTTGGAACCAGTTGCCAAGTGTCATTTTTCTCTATTTGATCCAATTATTCATTCATGGCCTTATTCTAAAATTCATCCTTGTTAGATTCTTCAAAACAATTGTGTTCGATTATATATAAGAGTGCTAGGTGTGTTTGTTCTGGTGAACAGATTTTTCTTCTAGTCTCAACTCCTGCATCTTTGTTTCCAATAATTTGATATGAAGGATGATTCTTCTGTACTCGTTTGCTAGGTGTCTTTGGAGATACTTGTTGAACTTGCTCTTTTGTTTCTGTCGGATTCTCTTCATCTTTCTCTTCTACTTCATCTTCTGCTTCTTCTTCTTTGAAAAGTTGTTCCATTGATTTGTTTTCTTCTTCCTTTGATTATGGTCTCCCTGTTTCATCAATTGTTACATTGATGCTTTCCACAACTTTTCTCAATCTTAGATTGTAACACTTGTATGTTTTCCTTGTACTTGAGTAACCAACAAGTACTCCTTTGTCCACATGAGAGTCAAACTTTCCCATTCTTCCATATTCTCTTTTGATGTAGCATTTTCTTCCAAAAACTCTGAAGTGCTTCACATTTGCTGGTCTTCCTTTCCATAGATTGTAGGGAGTTTTATCAGTGTTGTTTCTGAGCATTACTCTTTTTTGAATGTGAACTGTTGTATGCACTACCCATGTCCAAAATATATCTGTCAATTTGGAATCCATTAGCATTCTTCGATCCATTTCTTGTACTTTCATGTTCTTTCTTTCAACAACTCCATTATGTTAATGTGTCCTAGCAATAGAGAATTGTCTTTTTATTCCATGACTACTGCAATAGTCCATAAATTCTTTTGAAGTGAACTCTCCTCCATTATCAGATCTCAAGCATTTGATTCTTGAATCCATCTCATTTTCAACCATTTCCGTCTAGATCTTGAAGTTTTCAAAATCTTATGACTTGTTCTTGAGAAAGCAAACTGCAGTCATTCTTGTATAATCATCAACTAATAACATAAAGTATCTCTCACCTTTTAATCCCTTTTTTGTAGTTGGTCCAACTAGATTAGTATGCACAATTTGCAGTGGTCTTGTTGTTGAATATTCCTTTGATTTGAACCTGGTCTTTGTTTTCTTTCCTTGTTGACAATGATTGCATAAAGTGTTGGTTGGTTTCGTGATCTGGGGCATTTCTCTGACTGCTTCTCTTTTACTGACTTTGACAAGGTTATAAAAATGCATGTGACCCATTCTTCTGTTCCATAGCCAAATTTCATATTCCTTTCCTAGACAACACTTTTCATTTCCAATTTCACTTAACACATATATGTTGTTTGAAGTTCTTGCAGTTGTACCGACCAATTTCCTTGAACCTTCTCTTCTTATCTCACACTTTTGTGAATCAAAAATAACTTTATGACCTTGGTCACACATTTGACTCACACTTAGAATATTATGTTTCATATGTTCTACCAGTAGAACATTTTGTTCCTTTTTATTCTTGTTCCCAATTCGGATTGTGCCTTCTCCAATGATTTTGGATGAATTATCATTTCCAAAGGAGACCGATCCATTTCTTTCATTTTGCAATGTAAGAATTTTTTCTCTATCACTTGTCATGTGTTTTGAACACCCACTTTCAACATACCAACCGTGTTTCTTCTACTTATCTTGTAGAGCGACTGTGCATTATGCATTGCTATACTGATGTTGCTTTCTTATCCATGTCGTTTTCTGAGGTTCTTGTCTGTGACTGTTGTTATTATGTTGAGGTTCTTTAGGAGGGACTGTCATTCTGCAATTTTTGGCCACGTGTACAAAATTGTTACATTTGTAACATTCCACTTTAGTGCTCAAAGATTCAAACATATTGTAACTTCTTTTTTGTGTTTCACTAGGTCTTCTTGAGTAACCCCTTTGTGTATGACTCTCAAAATTGTTATTGTTCCTATTGTTAGCTCTTCAATTCACAACTTTATGTCCAAAATTATTACATGCATAACATAAACCAAAAAATATAATTTGATACCTAGGAGTTGAAGATCTTCTGAAAGAAGGTTCTCTTATGACTCCTTCTTCTTCTTGAGGCCTATCTATCTGTTGTTGATTCTGAAATATGAATCTTCTCGATGGAGAAATGTTCCTGTAATCTTCCTTGTACATCTTCCTATCCCCTATGATTGTTTTTGCATAGATTTTTGGATTTGTTTCTTTATCTGTTGTTTTGGAGATTGATCCCTTTTCTGTCTGATTGTATCCAAGTCCATACTTGTCAAGATGAGATTTTTGACTGCTGATAATGTCATCCAAAAATTTTGAGCTATTCTGCATATTTTTCTTTTGAATATCCTTTCTTAGTGTGACAATCTTTGATTCCAAGTTTCCAATGATCTTGTCCTTTTATTCTAGTTGTTCTTTGAGTGCTTCTTCAATTCTTTTATCTTCTTCAATTTGAACCTTCAATCTTGTGATCATTTGTTCTAGTTCTCGAGTGTCCTTTTTCTTGTCTAGTTCTTCTTGTAGTTTCTTATTTTTCTTCTTTTCTCTTCTGATAACCTCTATGGCACACATTAATTCTTCTCAATAGCCAACTTCTACCTCTTCATTTTTGTCTTCGACTTCTTCATATCCTTCTTCAGCTTCTTCATATTCTTGTTCAGATTCTTCTTTGTCATAATATTTTATTGCCATGAATAGAACTCTTCCTGTCTCACTGTCAGTAATTTCATCTTCATCTGATGATGAGATGTCGTCTTTGATGCATAAGCTTTTCTTGAAATATTTATTTGTAGTTATTTTCCCTTTATATGTGCTTTTTCCTTTTGAGTAACCTTCATCATTTCTCTTTTTCTTATGAGGACATTTGTTAGCAAAATGACCAATACCATAACAATTAAAACAAATTAAAGGAAGCTTACCTCTATACCTACCATTGGTTCCCTTGTTTAGTACTTTGACGAAGTTGGCCACTTCTTCATCATCTTCTGAAACGTCGTTGTTGTTTCTATATTATTTTTGCTTCTTTTTCTTTTGCTTTTATCTTTTGGATGCTTTGAAGGCTTCTTCTTTTACATATGGATTTTCCTGTTTAGTTCTCATTTCATATGCTATGGAGATTCCATGCAATTCATCCATGCTTACTAAGTTCAGATCTGATCTTTCTTCTAGTGATGATATCTTAGGGTTGAATATCATAGGAAGAGATCTTAGTACCTTTTGAACAATTACAAATTCTTCGATTTCTTCTCCCAATCCTATGATTGCATTCACTGTTTCATCAACTCTTTAAAAGTAGGCTGCAATATTCTTATCTTCCTTCATTTTTAGTTGTTCGAAGTGACTTCTGTAAGTTTGAAGTTTTGTTTCTTTGAATTTTGTATCTCCTTCATAAATATTTCAAATCTTGTCCCAAATATCTTTGGCGGATTTACAATGTGCAACTTTGGTGAATATTGTTTCATTGAGACCATTCAAAAGTGAATTTATATCTTTGTAATTATTTTGACCAAGTTTCATTGCTTTGTCATTAGTTGGTGGAACTGTTGGTACTGTGTATCCATCTACAATTGATTGCCAAATTTCAAACCCCTGTGCTTGTATATATGTCTTCATCCTTATGCTCCAAAAAGCATACTTATGTCCATCAAAGTGTGGTATTTCATTTTTACATGAGTTGGTACTCTCCATGATCTACCTTTCAATGGTTAAACTGATTTTTGAAGGAAATTGCTCTGATACCAATTGTTGGATTACTGAGAGGGAGGGTGAATCAATAATAGCATAATTATTATCCTTTTTTCTTGAAATAATCCAAGTGTTATATCGATGTAGAATTATTATCCAATAATGAGCAATACGAAATGAACAATCACACACATACACAATACACCAATGTTTTACGTGGAAACCCAAATCAGGAGAAAAACACAGAATTCTTTATCTTATATGTATTGAAGAATTATATTCATTGGAAGCACCAACTTCCTTTGTTTTCCAGCTGCAACTAGAAGTAGGCTCCAACCCCCTATTTTCTCAGGCTATAACCTGAGGGAATCTCTATCTCCCCAATTATCAAGCTACAACCAGAAGGAGGCTACAACCCCCTATGTTCACCGACTACAACCAGAAGGTGGCTACAACCACCTGTCCTTTCCCCATCCAACCACCATGAAGTAGAAGTAGAATGATGGAACCACTATCACACTATCACTGTGAGATATACCACTATAAACATATACCAATAAACCTAAACCATGCATCAACCTATACCTCAACCTCTAATCAAACTATACCATAAACAAGTGCATCAACCATGCACCAACATGTACCAAACAATATGTAATCAATATGTACCATAAACAAGTGCAACCAACCATGTACCAAGTATGTACCAATCATGTGTCAAGTATTCATCAACTATGACTCATCAATATGTACCAACATCATCAACTATACATCTCATGTATGTGCCAACTCATCAACTACTTGTCTCAACCATGTACCCAACTTTTACCTCAACCAAAAGCCCTCATCAATTTCATCATCCAAATATGATTTGTAACACTTGAATAGACCTAGTGAATATTATCACATACTTGCAAGTCTTCCTTAACTTTAACAACAAAAGACTAGCATTTTCATCAAACGTTTCTTTAGTCTCACAAGACTAGTTTTGGATTAGTCAACATCCCTAACTTGAAATAATCATAACTTTGTATCTATAATGAGTAAATATATGAAAATGATACACAATGTTCTTCATTGTGTTTTATGCAATTCCTCCAGGTGTCACTACTTGGAACCTCTCAGAAAAGGAGTTATGGAAAAAATGGCACACCTTCCTGAATTCTGGCGTATTCTAGAAAGCGAACTTGTAGAGCATGCCCTGCAAGTAATATTTGTTGAATTGATCTAAAACTTTTACACCGAATACTACATATTTTACTCTAACCAACACATTTTGTCTTACTAAATATGGACCTGTTATGAAGAAGTTAGACATTTTTACCCGAAACACCTGTTTTTGACTAGTTTCGAGACTAGCCAAAAACCCTATTTTCCATGGAGTGTAACTCCAAAAATACAATGAACAACAATATGAATGTTTTACCACAGTGTTTGCAGCCAATTCACATTTTTATCCTATCCTTATAAGCTGCCTACACTAGTATTTTGCAACCCTTGATTTGCATCGCAGTCTTTGAATAAAATAACATTGTTATTTCGCGCATTTGCACACCTGCCTTTGTTCTTGTTTTCATGACTGCAAGCGTGAAAACTTTGATTTCGAAGTCACATTAAAATTGTCACTAGATTATTATGGTACTCTTGTCTATGTGTTCATTGCATTTCCAATTTGATTATAGTTGCACAGTTGGCAAGACTCCAAGATCTTTACTCATTTGGCATTCTTTAATTGTTAATGTGATTCTATTTTTATAAGATTGTGATGATATTATAATGAATGTCATTAAGTCCTTAATACATTGGCAGTTTGATGTTCTATAATCTTTCATCGATTTCCTTGACACATTGGTTTCATGAAAACACATTGACATTATGGGTTAGACCCTTGGTGTAATCATTTCATACAACACATATGCGATATGATCGAACCCTTGGTGTTGATTTCGAATTATTGTTTTGATTTTAAAACTATGCAAACGCTATGCTTATGCAAATTTTTGGGTCGATTTACCATTAATTTCATTAATTATTTGAACGACATTGTTTTTAACATATGCAATAGTGATTTGAATTGCTATATGCGCTGTCGGTTGTACATTGGGAAATGACTATTTTGCATGGGCTGATCTAGCTCCACCACCCTCGCACACTCGGGCATTAATGCCTTCCCCCTATCCCGGGTTAACTCTATTGTTTTTGGGTAAGCCTGTGAAATTTTAGGTCCTCTGTATACCCTGTCCAAACCCCTGTCCACTGTGTGTTCTCTCTTGGCTCTTGTAGGGAGAATTTAACCCCCATGGTGTTCAGAGTCAGTTTTGGTTTCATTATTGCCAGAGAAGACTGCTTAGACTGACCCCATAATTGCCTCCCAGAGACACATTTTTTCGTGAGTGATTCTGGGAAAACGGTTTTGAATCCGATCAAACCCTTTAAAACCCAAAACTGAAATTATCCCCTTTACCTTCTTCGTGGGAGGTTTCCTCAGAAATCGAGTTAGCTCGTGTTTTAGAGGTCAAGTTTCAGATCTTCTCCATGGTTGAAAGGTGCGTATTGGGTCTGTGTGCATTTGCTGAAACGTCTATGAATTTTCTAGGCATGTGCCTCAGAACCCCTCTCACCCGTCCAACCTCTCACACTCTTGAACCCTTGATCAATCCTTAGAAAATCAAGCAGTCTGTCAGAAGAAGCATTTTCTTACTGCCTAGGTATGTATTTCAACATAGATTTTGCTTTATGAGTTTGCTTGAATCAATATAACGGATTGGGTTTTCTTTCGATTAGCTCTGTTTGTTTTTAATTGATTCAAAACAATTTTGTTGACTTTGAATTATCAGAAATGACTTCGTTATGAATCATGTTTGGAATATTTGTTTTGTTAAATTCGGACACAGCTACGATTTAGTTAATATTCTCAGATTAGTATAAAAGATTGATTGTTTTTTATTGGGTTTGTTTTCATTTAGTTCTGTTCGAATAAGATTTAAGGAATGATTCTGTTTTGTTTCCATTATGATTGCATCCAACCTGTACAGGAGATTTATTTTCTAAATCAAACACAGCTATGATTTGGATTGATACGATTTTGTTGTTGTTGGATTGTGTCGGCTCTTAGTTAGTTCAATTTATTTCTTATGGTTTGATTTTGAAACGATTATGTATGCTTGAATTGGCATAATCCTTTATGTATGCAATGCATCAATATTAGGGATTGGTTTGATAAATACAATGTAATCTATTAAATTGAAAAAACAACTCTGTTAGTTTTTTATTCAAAAACGATTTTGTTAATGGCTGAGTCGACATAAATTATTTCATGAAAAAATTACTTAATCGGTTACGACCTGTTTTGGTTAAAAGAGATTCAAACATGATTTCATTTGCTCTCAATTAGCATAGAAGTTTTGGCTTGAATGATTTGTTTGGTTTTCAATTAGTAATCAAATATTTGTTTAATAGTTTGAATATATTTCTGTTAGTTTTGAATGAATTTAAAACAGTTATGTTTTCAAATTAGACCAGCTACAGAATCGTTTGATTCTGTTTGCTAGTCTTAAAATTTAGATTTTTGTTATTTTTACAAATAAAATATCACCTAAACTTGTCTATTCTTGTCCACTTTGAGGTGCATACGAATTTCAATGATCAATGGGATATGCTGTGGCAGTTTAGGAGATACTTTTGTAGGATAGTTTTGTTATAGGTTGTTAGTTTTAGTCAGGAATAGAGACTTGGGAGATTATCCCCAGATTTTTTGTAAATTGTTATTGATAATTCCCACAGGGATGTTTTACCCTGTGTTCTTTAAATACTTGTTGTTTTTTTGTAATGAACCCATCATCATCACTGTTGGGAGAAGCAGACTATGGATTTATAATACAGACTGGGATGAAAGTTGATGTCTTGTAACAACTTTAGCTTTCAATATATCAAACTTTTATTTCAAGTTTTCTTTATATCCAGTTTGCAATTAATTATCGACTACTTTAGCTATCATAATTCATTGCAGGTTGATGTGATTTGGTTTATGTGTCATCCATATCTGATCTTTCTTATTTAAAAAAATACAGCAATCACTCTGTTTCAATTTAAAGAATTAAAGTTTTCTCTTCTTCGTTAATTGAATCATTTTGTACAAATATTTGCACATAGATTTATCTAAATGTGATGATTTGTAAATTATAAGATTGTTGTTATTTTTTATGTCTTGTTTGTCTTGTCATTTATATTTGAAGAGCACAGTTGCTTCCTATTTACGAGAAGCTTGTGGAGAATCTAGTGCGAGTTTCCTCCCACCGAACAACTAAATCAACTATTGTACACAGGACAAACCTTAAGCGTTATTTTAGGTCAGTTTTCCATTTATTATTTGATAGTTAATTTATTAGTGTTATTTGAGTAGTTTATATATATATATATATATATATATATAGTTTAGAGTCTTAGTTAGAATTATTATTTTAGTTGCTTAGCTTAGATAGTTTTTATTTAATTTCTTTCTCATAAAATTATAAAAATCCAAAAACAATAGTTTCACTGTCTTAGGACAGTTTATAAATGATTTTTTCAGGTTTTCACTTAAATCTATAATTTGTAAATATTGTATATTTTTAATTGGATCTAACTTTGTTGATAATTGAATATTTAATTTTATAGAATTATTGTTGCATAGCATAGATAATAGACTGTATATATTTAGTTCAGATTTGTTTATTAGTTTGCTTTAATTTTTGTTTTCTCTAGATTAGTTCCTTAGTGTAGTTTTATTTCATTTTCCTAGGACTTAGATCGGCCAACGGAGCCGCTAAACCCGTCAGGGTGGATCATCCCAAACGGCTTGGGTTATTTAGACAACCCCGGACCGGATCCACTCTTCCAGTTGGTGAGCGTTCATTTCCACCCGTCAACAAATGGCACTAGAAGGAGGGCCGACTGACAAGCCGACGTTGTAGGAGCCTTATTTTTAAATGTATTCAATTTCCCCCATGGCTCCCCAAATCACTGTGTTGGAACATGCTTTCAACTTTTCATTACCCAATGTTTCCAACGAGACAGTCTCTCGCTTGTCCAAACTCACCTTTGATGGTGAAGGCAATTTATCTGCTAAAGAACATCTTAACAAGTTTTGGTGCAAATGCATCAAACATGACATCTCAGATTTAGGAGTTTTATGCAGACTGATCACTTTTACTTTTAGAGGACGGATCAAACATTGGTTTGACTCCTTTCCAGCATGTCACATTTTTTATTGGTTTCAATTTTTAGATGAGTTTCTATATGCTTTTGAAATTTATGATTTCGATCAATTATGTGAAGAATTTCATACTACGCTAATCAACGACGATTCATCTTCAGAAGACTTTTTGACAAGAGTCTATCATATCCTATGTAAATTTAATCTCGATGACATGTCATTGGCATTAAATCTCTTCTATGATGCTTCCATCCCTTCCATTCAGTCTTGTTCAATCACGAATGGAGAACCAATTGCAAATCTTATCACTCAACTGCAAGATCAATCCTGTTCGCAAGAAGAGGAAAATTCTTCCGATAATGTTGAACAAGCTAGGGAGGTAGAATCTATTGACCAGGTCCTTATTGACAACCAAATTGTTTTTTCCTTTGAATCATTGTATTTTCAGTCTTCGAACAGTATGGGAGAAGATTCATTTCTGGCTCTAGGTGAATATCCTCATTCTTTTAACTCATGCTCTAATCAACATTTGAAATCAGTCATTGAAGAACACTTAAGTAACGAAAATCATCTTGAATGTTCTAGTACTCCTATGAAACTGATTAGAGAAGAAGATATACAACTAGAAGAAGAAACCTTAAACCTTCATCCTCAAAATACACTTTGTTCACAAGAAAGACTAGATGTTGGTCACATAAATTTTGAATTATCTATCACACAAAAGGAAAATCCAGATGATCATATTATGTTGAGGAATTCATCACCAAAACAGAGTGAGAGTTTTAAAGAAAGAAAAGAGAATTGTCTTGAGAATACCATTGTTGAGTATCATAGTTCAAGAGATTCTTTTCATCTGCTTATTTCTCATTCCTTTTATTCTTTATATCCTGATCTATTCTTGGATTCTGGTGGACTTGACATCTTACCTACAACATCCTACTCTTTTCCACCACAATCATATCCTTTCGATATGATAAATTTTGGTGAAATCAATTCCTAACCTAACATTGATAAACTTGGATTTGACGCTTGTTCACTTTCATCACTCACATGGGAAGAGGACATGTTGCGAGATGATTTTACATAGTTTGTTGTTGAAAAAGACAATGCATTATATCTTATGGAGATCGAACATTCTGGGTTGCATGTTCGTTCTTTGATTAGCTCGAATCTTGATCTTTATGCTTCAAATTTTTAAATGATCAATCTCATCGAAGGAAACATTCAAACCAATGATCTAATTGATTGCACAAATCCTCATATGGTGAGTTTCCCAGTAATATATTTGTTTCATCAAAGTCATGGTTTGCATCCTCATCTCTGTGACAGGATCTTAGGATGGCTTGAATATTCTTATATAATTTTTTTTTTTAATAAAGACAAAGTTGTGCTTGCTTTCTCTTTACCTAAGTATCTGGGAAGTGGGTGTGACATATTTCTTTTAGATCCTCCATGTGAAGAAATTAATGAATACTTAGAGAACTGTCAGGAGGATGGGGCATTTCAGCCTTGGCTGATGGTTATTCCATTTCCTCGTAATCCTGACAAGTTTTTCAAACCTACTTACACTCACCCATGCCATTATGACCCTTATCACAACAAGATTACGCAATGGCTGGAGGATTCGTACAACAAGAATATCCAAGGAAATGGTAAGATCGTGCTTAGTTTGTTTTTAGATGATGATTATGAAGGTAAGCGTGATACGTTTCTGTCATTTGTTGATATATTACCATTCTTATTAGTAATGCTTGATCTTGTTTCCATTGCAGGATTAGAGTTACTTTGATGGCTACATTGGAAACATGACTTCACGTAGTATCCTAATTTGTTTAATAGTTAGGGTAGGTTTAGGAATAGGCTTTCTTTCAGTTGTATTTCTCACTATTTTTCTTTGTAAAAATGTAGTCATGAACGCAAGTGGGCGCACCACGAGAACCATAATACGGTTGTTGTCAGGGAAGTCACCTTGATCTTTTTCTCTTTGCTTTTAGTTGAACATTTATTTTCAAAAACACGGTATCATCATGAAAATCTTAAATGGAAAGTAAAGAGATAAATGAATCTGAATCAAGCCTGACCCAAGGTACCATGAGTAGGACCTCTTTCCCACCAAACAAGTTTTTTTTACTTTCTTTCAGTCTCCTAGGGGATTTGTTGCATGAGGTTTTCATATGCACCTTCTGTACATATTTTTCTTTTTGGATTTCTTTGCTTTCAAATCCTTCTTCGCTGGTGTGTTTTGTTTCCATTTATGCTTATCAGTTTTTGTGTTTGGAAATACACATATTTGCATCATGAACAGGTCATACAAGGAAAACATAAAATTCTTTCTCTAAAATGACTGCTGAAAATTTCTCTAAACATCAATTATAATCTACTTCTGAAATTTACATCCATGTTCGCAAAGACTGTTGTTTGAGAGAAGTTAATTGATTTCGATCTGTGAGTAAATCTTGTCACGATCATCCATTATCTTCTTACGCTATCCCTGTTCCTTAAGGGAATAACTCAGAATATGTCTCCCTGCTTTCGAAGGTCAGTTTTGTAAACAAACCATCTCTAGATATTAATGAAGGACAGTTTAAAAAATTCTTTCAAGGTTTGAAAAAATATGTCTAAAAAATTATAATTTTCAGCGTCACCCCGCTCAATTATATATCTTTAAAAACTAAATCATAAAAGAGTTGTGGGTAGTTCTTGTAAACCTGCCGGGATGCTAAACAGGTCTGCTGGCAACGGGTAAATGCATGCATGACGCCAAGACAACTTCGTCGGGGTACTGACCAGGCCCGCTGGCAACGAAGCAATGTCAGGTATACGAAAATTTGTGAATATGAAACCTTTTGACCTTAAAAAGTCCTTTATTCTGATATGGAACTTCTTGGCAGGATACGGATATCAGAGTCGGTTAAATGACAACCCTGTCGAGGCTATGGATGCCTGCTGGCAGCAGTGGTTCTGTCAACAATATTGGGGATTTTATCTTTAATATCATGGCTCGCTTATCTTAAGACTGTTATCAGTTTTCATCCTTTAAGAACTGCTGGAATATTCGATTAATGATGATGTTTTAACGATTTTCTGGTTGTTATTTTTGAGTTAGAATTTCCTCATTATCATAATTTGAATTTGTTCTTTTGGCAGAGATAACTACTTCTACTAGTGTGTTGCTATTGTTGGTAGCCAATTCGCATTTTTATCCTATCCTTATAAGCTACCTACACCAGTGTTTTGCAACCCTTGATTTGCATCGCAATCTTTGAATAAAATAACACTGTTATTTTGTGCATTTGCACACCTGCCTTTGTTCTTGTTTTCACGACTACAAGCGTGAAAGATTTGATTTTGAAGTCACATTAAAATCGTCACTGGATTATTATGGTACTCTTGTCTATGTGTTCATTGCATTTCCAATTTGATTATAGTCGCACAGTTGGCAAGACTCCAAGATCTTTACTCATTTGGCATTCTTTAATTGTTAATGTGATTCCATTTTTATAATATTGTGATGATATTATAATGACTGTCATTGAGTCCTTAATACATTGGCGGTTTGATGTTCTATAATCTTTCATCGATTTCCTTGACACATTGGTTTCATGAAAACACATTGAAATTATGGGTTAGACCCTTGGTGTAATCATTTCATAAAACACATATGCGATATGATCGAACCCTTGGTGTAGATTTCGAATTATTGTTTTGATTTTAAAACTATGCAAACGCTATGCTTATACAAATTTTTGGGTCGATTTACCATTAATTTCATTAATTATTTGAACAACATTGTTTTTAACATATGCAATAGTGATTTGAATATCTATATGCGTCATCGGTTGTACATTGGGAAATGACTGTTTTGCATGGGCTGATCTAGCTCCACCACCCTCGCACACTCGGGCATTAATGCCTCCCCCCTATCCCGGGTTAACTCTGTTGTTTTCGGGTAAGCCTGTGAGCTTTGCAGTCCTCTGTATACCCTGTCCAAACCCCTATCCATTGTGTGTTCTCTCTTGGCTCCTGTAGGGCGAATTTAACCCCCATGGTGTTCAGAGTCAGTTTTGGTTTCATTATTGCCAGAGAAGATTGCTTAGGTTGACCCCGTAATTGCCTCCCAGAGACACTTTGTTTCGTGAGCGATTATGGGAAAACGGTTTTGAATCCGATCGAACCCTTGAAAACACAGAACCAAAATTATCCCCTTTACCTTGTACGAGGGCAGTTTCCTCAGAAATTGAGTTGTTACAGAGATATAGCTCGTGTTTTAGAGGTCAAGTTTCAGATCTTCTCCGTGGCTGAAATGTGCATATTGGGTTTGTGTGCATTTGCTGAAACGTCTATGAATTTTCCAGGCCTGTGCCTCAGAACCCCTCTCACCCGTCCAACCTCTCACACTCTTGAACCCTTGATCAATCGTTAGAAAATCAAGCAGTCTGTCAGAAGAAGCATTTTCTTACTGCCCAGGTATGTATTTCAGCATAGATTTTTCTTTATGAGTTTGCTTGAATTAATATAACGGATTGGGTTTGCTTTTGATTAGATCTGTCTGTTTTTAATTGATTCAAAACAATTCTGTTGACTTTGAATTATCATAAATGATTTCATTATGAATCATGTTTGGAAGATTTGATTTGCTAAATTCGGACACAGCTACGATTTAGTTAATATTATCATATTGGTATAAACGATTGATTGTTTCTGAGTGGGTTTGTTTTCGTTTAGTTCTCTTCGAATAAGATTTAAGGAATGATTCTGTTTTGTTTCGATTATGATTGCATCTGACCTGTACAGGAGATTTATTTGCTAAATCAAACACAACTATGATTTGGATTGATACGATTTTGTTGTTGTTGGATTGTGTCGGCTCTGAGTTAGTTCAATTTATTTCTTATGGTTTGATTTTGAAATGATTATGTATGCTTGAATTGGCATAATCCTTTACGTATGCAATGCATCAATATCAAGGATTGGTTTGATAAATACAATGTAATCTATTAAATAAAAAAAACAACTTTGTTAGTTTTTGATTCAAAAACGATTTTGTTAATGGCTGAGTTGACATAAATTATTTCATGAAAATTTTACTTAATCGGTTACAACCTGTTTTGGTTAAAATAGATTCAAACATGATTTCATTTGCTCTCAATTATCATAGAAGTTTTGGTTTGAATGTTTCGTTTGGTTTTCAATTAGTAATCAAATATTTCTTTAATAGTTTGAATATATTTCTGTTAGTTTTGAATGAATTTAAAACAATTCTGTTTTCAAATTAGACTAGCTACAAAATCGTTTGATTCTGTTAGCTAGTCTTAAAATTTAGATTTTGTTATTTTTACAAATAAAATATCACCTAAACTTGTCTATTTTTGTCCACTTTCACGTGCATACGAATTTCAATGATCAATGGGATATGTTGTGGCAGTTTAGGAGATACTTTTGTAGGATAGTTTTGTTATAGGTTGTTAGCTTTAGTCAGGAATAGATACTTGGGAGATTATCCCCAGATTTTTTGTAAACTGTTATTGATAATTCCCACAGGGATGTTTTACCCTGTGGTCTTTAAATACTTGTTATTTTTTTGTAATGAACCCATCATCATCACTGTTGGGAGAAGCAGACTATGGATTTATAATACAGACTGGGATGAAAGTTGATGTCTTGTAACAGCTTTAGCTTTCAATATATCAAACTTTTATTTCAAGTTTTCTTCATATCCAGTTTGCAATTAATTATCGACTACTTTAGCTATCATAATTCGTTGCAAGTTGATGTGATTTGGTTTATGTGTCAACCATATCTGATCTTTCTTATTTTAAAAAATACAACAATTACTCTATTTCAATTTAATGAATTAAAGATTTCTCTTCTTCGTTAATTGAATCATTTTGTACAAATCTTTGCACACAGATTTATCTAAATGTGATTATTTGTAAATTATAAGATTGTTGTTATTTTTTATGTCTTGTTTGTCCTGTCATTTATATTTGAAGAGAACAACTACTTCCTGTTGACGAGAAGCTTGTGGAGAATCCGGTGCGAGTTTCCTCCCACCGAACAACTGAATTAACTATTGTACACAGGACAAACCTGAAGCGTTACTTCAGGTCAGTTTGCTATTTATTATTTGATTGTTAATTTATTAGTGTTATTTGAGTATTATATATATATATATATATATATATATATATAT
>ML787735.1:391065-404911 GCA_009831015.1 Picea engelmannii
CCTCTGTAAATTTAATCTCGATGACATGTCATTGGCATTAAATCTCTTCTATGATGCTTCCATCCCTTCCATTCAGTCATGTTCAATCACGAATGGAGAACCAATTGCAAATCCTATCACTCAACTGCAAGAACAATCTTCTTGGCAAGAAGAGGAAAATTCTTCTGATAATGTTGAACAAGCTAGGGAGGTAGAATCTATTGACCAGGTCCTTATTGACAGCCAAATTGGTTTTTCCTTTGAATCATTATATTTTCAGTCTTCGAACAGTATGGGAGAAGATTCATTTCTGGCTCTAGGTGAATATCCTCATTCTTTTAACTCATGCTCTAATCAACATTTGAAATTAGTCATTGAAGAACACTTAAGTAACGAAAAATCATCTTGAATGTTCTAGTACTCCTATGAAACCGATTAGAGAAGAAGATATATAACTAGAAGAAGAAACCTTAAACCTTCATCCTCAAAATACACTTTGTTCACAGGAAAGACTAGATGTTGGTCACATAAATTTTGAATTATTTATCACACAAAAGGAAAATCTAGATGATCATATTATGTTGAGGAATTCGTCACCAAAACAGAGTGAGAGTTTCAAAGAAAGTCAAGAGAATTGTCTTGAGAATACCATTGTTGAGTATCATAGTTCAAGAGATTCCTTTCATCTGCTTATTTCTCATTCCTTTTATTCTTTGTATCCTGATCTATTCCTGGATTCTGGTGGACTTGACATCTTACCTACAACATCCTACTCTTTTCCACCACAATCATATCCTTTCGATATGCTAAATTTTGGTGAAATCAATTCCAAGCCTAACATTGATAAACTTGGATTTGACGCTTGTTCACTTCCATCACTCACATGGGAAGAGGACATGTTGCGAGATGATTTTACACAGTTTATTGTTGAAAAAGACAATGCATTATATTTTATGAAGATCGAACATTCTAGGTTGCATGTTTGTTCTTTGATTAGCTCGAATCTTGATCTTTATGCTTCAAATTTTGAAATGATCAATCTCATCAAAGGAAACATTCAAACCAATGATATAATTGATTGCACGAATCCTCATATGGTGAGTTTCCCAGTAATATATTCGTTTGATCAAATTCATGGTTTGCATCCTCATCTTTGTGACGGGATCTTAGGATGGCTTGAATATTCTTATATAAAAAAAAAAATTAATAAAGACAAAGTTGTGCTTGCTTTCTCTTTACCTAAGTATCTGGGAAGTGGGTGTGACATATTTCTTTTAGATCCTCCATGTGAAGAAATTAATGAATACTTAGAGAATTGTCAGGAGG
Organism: Picea engelmannii; assembly: GCA_009831015.1. Lineage (NCBI taxonomy): Eukaryota > Viridiplantae > Streptophyta > Pinopsida > Pinales > Pinaceae > Picea > Picea engelmannii. The sequence goes on from ML787735.1 coordinate 392,371, forward strand.
ATGGGGCATTTCCGCCTTGGCTGATGGTTATTCCATTTCCTCGTAATCCTGACAAGTTTTTCAAACCTAATTACACTCACCCATGCCATTATGACCCTTATCATGACAAGATTGTTCAATGGATGGAGGATTCGTACAACAAGAATATCCAAGGAAATGGTAAGATCGTGCTTACCTTGTTTTTAGATGATGATTATGAAGGTAAGTGACGCAGTGTTGCACCCATAGGCACACCTTCTCACATGATCTTCTCTTTCCTAGGCCCGAATAACACTAACCGGTCCTTCTATTTCCCTCCCAGGAAATCTGCACCCACAGATCTCTTTGCGCGAATCCCCCTCTCTTTACTTATCGGGGAATCAGACTTCACAACCTTCCGAGGTCAGTGATCGAGCGTAGGACTCTCGAATCTCTGAGACCCGATATGAGTCAACGCTGACCCTTTCGTTCCTTTGTTGGGACTTTCTCTATCGGGATCTCGACACTCGTGGTGTCGAGCAACTTGGTTCTCCGACTCCCGAGTCTTGATATGCCAAAACTCTGATGAGCTCGCGGCTTTGACTTTTCAACGGTCCCGTCACCTTGTCGGGATTTCAAACTTCGCGGGATCGCGAATCCTTATGTCCAATGTTTCGGGACTTTACATTTCTCGAACCCCGATAAAGTGTGCTACCTTTCCACCACCAACTCATGTGGCCCCACACTATACTTTTAGCCGTCGGGATATCGCGTATCACAATTTCACGACTCTCGTTACCAAATCTTTGATTCCTTTCTTACGAAATCTTGATAGGCGAATTCACGAATAATCCAACGCCCCAGGCTGGCTTGGATCAACGGCTCTGCCCCCCCATGAGATCTGCAGTATCCCCCTGCACCCCCATGAGATCCAATGGCTCATGGTGATTCGCTGATTTTCCCTAGAAGATATCGACCATTCGTTCTTCCTTATGCAATCCACGAAATGACTAAGTGTTCTTCCACAGAACTTATCCACTTGCATGTAAACTTGCGACGCTTCTTGCCAACCTTCAAGGCACAACTTTTCTATGCTGTCCTTCAACAAATTCGAAGGTCCTATCCCTCCTGAGCTTTTCCCCATGGCCTCAATACCTTCAAGAAAACTCTTGCACGCACTCCTTGTTGCAAACCTTCAACAACGTCGAAGTGTTGAAGTCACTTGACTCTACGCACACCTACAACAATAGTCTGTCAAATGCTTCACTCAGGTTCGCAACCCTGATACTTTTACCCAGCCTGTGCACTCCTTGCATGGCTCCTATGCCCAACTGCACTTCTGGATGAATGAGAACAAAAACTATCTCTATCTGAACCCTTTGTCAATGCACTCCTTGTGGACACTTCAACTGCACTCCTTGCAGGAATTCTCTGGCTCAAATAGAGAAACAATTGAAACTCATTCGATCTCCCTCTCAGACTTCAATTCATACATGAAATCACATACACAACATATAAAAGCAAATGTATAACAGGAAGCAAACGTTCATGAGCCTATCATTCAGCACCAATACACAGAGAACAACACAAACCATGAATTTGAATCAAATCTTTCTATTAATTCAAATGTCTGTACATGGGTGTTTTTACACAGCTCTCTGCTTATTCTTGCTCCAAATGCTTCTGAGTAATGTTACAATGCACAATGAGGATGTCTATATCCCGTTTCCCTCTTGCGCTCTACAACTGTCTAGTCTAGAATTAAATTCTATCTACTTTACATTAACTATTTTAAATGTCATCTACCTACTAAGGATGAGAGCTATCCACTCAAGGTCCATTTACAATATACAGGTGTGCCTCATATTAATGGCTCATTTAAGATTTGCGCAAAAATTCCAAAGTGTTTTCAAAATTTGTGTTGGCTTGTCCAGCTGTCCCCTGCTTCCGCGCTGGCTCGCTTGATGTGTTGGTGATGCTCCAGCATCATACTCCCTCGCTTGAAAAATTTCATGGGCTCCTGTCCATGAGCTCCTGCATGGTCTGTCCATGCTTTTGTATCTCAGCTTCAGTATCCCTTCTGGCATCTTCAACTGGATGGTTCTTCCACTTGACCAGATACTCAAAATATTGTTTTCGCCTGGTCCTCTTACTCACTCTCTTGTCCAGTATGCATTCCATATATGGCTTCTCTGCAAATGACATTTTCTTCGTCCACTGGATCAGTGGTTTCTCATCTCCAGTCTCTGCTTCTCTAGCTCTGTATGGGTACAAATCTGAGACATTGAATATCAAAGAAATTATGATCCCATCAGGTAGTTCAATCTCATAAGCATTGTCCCCAAATTTTCTCAAGACCTTGCATGGCCCAATTTTCTTCATCTTCAGCTTATTGTATGCTCCTCTCGGGAACCTTTCTTTCCTCAAATGTGCCAGAACCAGATCACCAACCTCGAACTGAAGTTGTCTCCGATGTTGATCTTATTTTCACTTGTATTCCTGACTTGAATTCTGCAACCGCTCCTTCACCTAGCTGTGAAGTTCCTTCATCGCCTCAGCGAATTCCTCTGCACTAGCACTCCTAGTAGCAGTCTGTCCTGAATCTCTCAGTTCAGAAATTCCCCTCGGCTGCATGCCATAAACAACCTGAAATGGACTCTGGCCTGTGCTCCGATTCACTGAGTCATTGTACACAAATTCTACCTGTGGTAATATATTGTCCCAACTATTGTGGTGCTCTGTCACCAAGGTTCTCAGCAAGTCTCCCAGACTTCTRTTGACCACTTACGTCTGTCCATCCATCTGAGGATGATAAGCTGAACTAAACATCAAATTAGTCCCCATCTTCTTCCATAAGGTCCTCCAAAATGCCCTATGAATTTCGTGTCTCTGTCTGAAACTATACTTTTCGGCAACCCATGAAGTCGAATGACCTCTTTGAAGAACATATTTGCAATGTGAGTTGCATCACTGGTCTTCTGACATGGGATGAAGTGTGCCATCTTGGAAAACCTATCCACTACCACAAATATTGAATCAACACCTCTTTGTGTCCTTGGCAACCCCAATACAAAATCCATGCTTATCGCATCCCACGGCCTTTCTGGTATGGGAAACGGTTGATAAAAACCCGCATTCTGCTTTCTTCCCTTCGAATGCTGGAAAATTCTGCATCTGTCTACAAATATTTTGACATCCTCTCGTATTCTCAGCCAAAAATATGACTCATTCAATTTCGCGAATGTTTTTTCATGACCGAAATGTCCTGCCAATCCACCACTATATTTCTCCTTCAACAGATTCTCCCTCATGGAGCATTTCAGAATACACAGTTGATTGCCTCTGAACAACAATCCTTCCTGGATCATGTATTCTATCCACGAGATTCTGTCTCTGAGAATTTGATTCTCATCTACTTCATACGCTTCCTGAAAATCTGGATCATCTGCGTACATATTCCTGAGATCATCAAAACCTAAAGTGCGCACTCTGAACTCATGCAACAAAAAACACTTCCTTCTCAAAGCATCAGCAACTTTGTTAGCGGTACCAGAAATATGTTTAATCACAAATGTGAAATTCTGCATATACTCAACCCATTTTACATGTTTCTGATTCAACTTCTCCTGTTGAGTCACAAACTGCAGTGCATGATTGTCACTGTACAATACAAATTATTTGGGTATCAAGTAATGCCTCCATTTATTTAATGCCTGTATGATAGCATAAAAAATTTTATCATACGTGGAGTATTTCAATTTTGCTTCATTCAGCTTCTCACTAAAATATGCTATCGGCCTATCTTCTTGACTCAAGACTGCCCCGATTGCAAATCCACTTGCATCGCATTTCACCTGAAATGTTTTTTGGAAATCCGGCAACACCAAAACCGGTTGTTCCATGATATTCCTTTTCAATAGATTGAAACTCTTTTCATATTCTTCTTTCCAGTGAAAATACTTATGCCACTTCTTCACTGTATCCATCATCACTGCACTAATTCCACTGAAATTCCTGATGAATTTTTGGTAGAAACTAGCCAAACCATGAAAACTTCTCACCTCGAATACATTCCTCAGTGATGGCCAATTCTTGATCACTTCCACCTTATCTTGATCCATCCTCAACTCATTTGCCGAAATAACAAATCCCAAATAAATGAGTTTTGTCTTCATGAATGAGGACTTCTTCATATTAATCAACAACTTCTCCTGCTGTAGTTTCTGCATCACTGTAGCCAAATGCTTCAAGTACTCTGCCACTGATTTACTATAAACCAGTATGTCATTCAAGTATACGATGACAAATTTATCGATGAACTCCCTCAATACTTCATTCATCAACCTCATAAAGGTACTTGGCACATTTGTTAAGCCAAACGACATAACAAGCCATTCATACAAACCCTTGGTTGTTTTGAATATTGTCTTCCATTCATCGCCTTCTCTCATGCGAATCTGGTGATATCCGCTTTTCAAATCAATATTTGAAAAGTACCTTGCTCCGCTCAAGCAATCCATCAGATCATCCATTCTTGGCAATGGAAACATGTACCTGATGGTTATCTTATTGATCTCCCTCGAGTCGATACACATCCTCTAGCCTCCGTCTCTCTTCGGACTGAGTACTGTTGGAACAACACATAGACTCAAGCTTTCCCTGACTAACCCTTTGTCCAACAACTCCTGGACTTGCCTTTTAACCTCCTCATTCTCCTATGACGTCAATCTGTACGCGGCTTTATTTGGAAAACTGGCTCCTGGTATGAGATCAATATGATGACTCACACTCCTGACCGATGGAAACGAACGAGGTAGTTCGTCCACTATAATGCCAGCGAACTCTTCTAGCAGTTCCTGAACTTCATCCGGTAAATCATCCACTCTTGTACTAGTCAGAAAAATCCGCAGCTTCCTGACCAAAAATAATTGTGGATCCTCCTTCTTCTTAACCTCGGTAAGAAGTTCCTTTCCACTCATGAGAAGTATTGTGTTGCTTACTTCTGGCTTCATCTCCTTATTCTTTATCGAAAGAAACATCTGTGTCCTCCCATTTTTCTCTAGGGTGCATGTGTTCATTCTCCCATCATGAATCACATTTCTGTCATATTGCCATGGTCTACCTAGCAATAGATGATAAACATCCATGGGAATAACATCACATAATATCTTATCATTATATCCACCTATATTGAATTCAACCAAGAATTATTTAGTAACAGTTACCTGGTGTCCTTTCTGTAGACACGAAACTCTGTATGGGCTTGGATGATTAGTCGTCTCCATCTCTAGCTTCTCTACCATCTCCATAGATATGAGATTATCCATGCTACCACTGTCTACAATGACCTTGCATACCCTGTCCTTGGTCTTGCAAGCAGTCCTAAAGAGTCTAGTCCTTTGGACTAAACTTTCCACCTCCTTCTCGGTTGTTAAAAGGACTTTTCGCATCATGAGCGATCTTCTGCCTTCAGCGTCTTCGGCCTCAACATCCCACCTCTGTGCTTCGGTGATGTGAGCTTTTCCAATGTCCTTCCTTTTCTATGGACACTCGTAAGACTTGTGCCCATTCTTTCCGCATGTGAAGCATGTGATTACTCCACCTCTTCCTCTTCCTCTGCCTCTAGTACAAGGAAAAGTGTTGTTGTCAGCATAATCTCCTCTTTGTTCATTATGCTGCCCTCTTTGTTCAACATATGGCCCCCACTGTGAGGTTCCACCTCTCTCTTCACGAGTCTGAGGTTTCGTCCATTCCTCCTTGGGATTCTGGTATTTTTCCTGGGCAACTGCTTTGCCTCTGGGATGACTTCTTCCTCGACCCCTCTGACTTTGTTTTCGGCTCATCTTCTCTTCAGATTTCAGAGCCATCTGATAAGCATCTTCCACCGTTTGGATGGTTACCATGCTCATCTCATCCTAGATATCATATCTCAGGCCATTCATCTATCTGGAAAAATTTTCATCATTGCTCTCCCGATGATGTTCAGTCGATAGAATTCCTCAGTGTATTATTTCACTGTCATCAGCTTCTGTCTCAGGTTCTGCATTCTCCTGAATAGGGTAATTTGATAATCCCTGGGGATGAATTTTGCCTTCATCTTCATGATCATCCTATCCCATCTATTGATCTTCTGCTTGCCCTTGCATCACCTGTCAGCTTGTAGTTCATCCCACCACAATGTTGCATGTCCTTTTAACCGTGTAACAACATGCTTGACTTTCTTGTCCTCTTCGACATCTTCGTAGTTGAAGTAAGTATCCAGAGCTCTAATCCAATCTAGTAGCTCCTCTGCATACAAGTTTCCCTCGTAAATTGGAATGTCCATCTTCGCTCTTCCATCCATCCTGGCAATAGCTTTGATGAAACGCTTGTTTGATGCATCTTCGGTTGTAACTTCCTCCTCTCATTCAGCCTCTATTTCACTATCGGAATCACTCAGATCCCCTGCACTAGTTGTGCATATTTGCGTTGTTTCCATGTCCTCGAGTCTCGCTCGGAGGTCTCTCATATGTCTCTCTATGGCTGGATCAGTTATCTACATGTCTCTTCTTCTCTGCACTTCCCTATCCTCTGGGTCAGTTGATTGCCTATCTCTCCTTGGCGGCATGGAAAATTTTCCTCTTCTCTGCTACAGAAAGCAAAGAACAATCTGTCTTAGCTCTGATACCACTTGATGTTGTTTATCAGAGTACTCCTTACCTATTATGCCTTCCTCGCCTGAAAAATACAAACAGGAATCTAAAGCTCTGATACCAAACTGACGCAGTGTCGCACCCGCAGGCATGCCTGCTCACAGGATCTTCTCTTTCCTTGGCCCAAAGATCACTAATCGGTCCTTCTATTTCCCTATCGGGAAATATACACACACAGATCTCTTTGTGCGACTCCCCCTCTCTTTACTTATCGGGGAATTGGACTTCACAACCTTGCAAGGTCAGTGATAGAGTGTAGGACTCTCGAATCTCCGAGACCCGATATGAGTCAACGCTGACCCTTCCGTTCCTTTGTCGAGACTTTCTCTATCAGGATCTCGGCACTCGTGGTGTCGAGCAACTCGGTTCTCCGACTCTCGACTCCTAATATGCCGAAACTCTGAAGAGCTCATGGCTTTGACTTTTCAACGGTCTCGTCACCTCGTTGGGATTTCGGACTTTGCGGGATTGCGAATCCTGATGTCCAATGTTTCTGGACCTTACGTTTCCTGAAACTCGATACTGTGTGCTACCTGTCCACCACCAACTCCTGTGGCCCCACACTGTACTTGTAGCTGTCGAGATATCGCATATCGCGATTTTGCGACTCCCATTACCAAATCTTCGATTCCTTTCTTACGAAATCCCGATAGGCGAATTCGCGAATAATCCAACGCCCCTGGCTAGCTTAGATCAACGGCTCTGCCCCTTCTAAGCTTTAAACACTATGGGAATGTCTATAGTATCCCCCTACACCCCCGCGAGATCCAATGGCTCATGGTGATTCACTGATTTTCCCTAGAAGATATCAACCGTCTCCTCTTCCTTATGAAATCCATGAAATGACTAAGTGTTCTTCCATAGAAATTATCCACCTACATGCAAACTTGCAACGCTTCTTGCCAACCTTCAAGGTACAACTTTTCTATGCTGTACTTCAACAAATTCGAAGGTCTTATCCCTCCTGAGCTTTTCCCCATGACCTCAAGTCCTTCAAGAAAACTCTTGCACGCACTCCTTGCGGAAAACCTTCAACAACGTTGAAGTGTTGAAGTCACTTGACTCTGCACACACCTGCAGCAATAGACTGTCAAATTCTTCACTCAGGTTCGCAACCCTGAGACTTTTACTCGGCCTGTGCACTCCTTGCACAGCTCCTGTGCCCAATTTCACTTCTGGATGAATGAGAACAAAAACTATCTCTATCTTAACCCTCTGTCAACGTACTCCTTACAGACACTTCAACTGCACTCCTTACAGGAATTCTCTGGCTCAAATAGAGAAACAATTGAAACTCATTCCATCTCCCTCTCAGACTTCAATTCATACATGAAATCACATACACAACATATAAAAGAAAATGTATAACAAGAAGCAAACATTCATGAACCTATCATTCAGCACCAATACACAGAGAACAACACAAACCATGAATTTGAATCAAAGCTTTCTATTAATTCAAATGTCTGTACATGGGTGTTTTTACACAGCTCCCTGCTTCTTCTTGCTCCAAATGCTTCTGAATAATGTTACAATGCACAATGAGGATGTCTATATCCTGTTTCCCTCTTGCGCTCTACAACTGTCTAGTCTAGAATTAAATTCTATCTACTTTACATTAACTATTTTAAATGTCGTCTACCTACTAAGGACGAGAGCTATCCACTCAAGGTCCATTTACAATATAAAGGTGTGCCTCATCTTAATGAGTCATTTAAGATTTGTGCAACAATTCCAAAGTGTTTTCAAAATTTGTGTTGGCTTGTCTAGCTGTCCTCCGCTTCCGCATTGGCTCGCTTGATGTGTTGGCGATGCTCCTGCATTAGTAAGCGTGATATGTTTCTGTCATTTGTTGATATATTACCATTCTTATTAGTAATGCTTGATCTTGTTTCCATTGCAGGATTAGAGTTACTTCGATGGCTACATTGGAAACATGACTTCACGTAGTATCCTGATTTGTTTAATAGTTAGGGTAGGTTTAGGAATAGGCTTTCTTTCAGTTGTATTTCTCACTATTTTTCTTTGTAAAAATGTAGTCATGAACGCAAGTGGGCACACCACGAGAACCATAATACGACTGTTGTCAGGGAAGTCCCCTTGATCTTTTTCTCTTTGCTTTTAGTTGAACATTTATTTTCAAAAACACGGTATCGTCATGAAAATCTTAAATGGAAAGTAAAGAGATAAATGAATTTGAATCAACCCTGACCCAAGGTACCATGAGTAGGACTGCTTTCCCACCAAACAAGTTTTTTTTACTTTCTTTCAGTCTCCCAAGGGATTTGTTGCATGAGGTTTTCAGATGCACCTTCTGTACATATTTTTCTTTTTGGATTTCTTTGCTTTCAAATCCTTCTTCGCTGGTGTGTTTTGTTTCCATTTATGCTAATCAGTTTTTGTTTTTGGAAATACACATACCTGCATCATGAAATGGTCAGACAAGGAAAACAAAAAATTCTTTCTCTGAAATGACTGCTGAAATTTGTCTAAACATCAATTATAATGTACTTCTGAAATTTACAGCCATGTTGGCAAAGACTGTTGTTTGAAAGAAGTTAACTGATTTCGATCTGTGAGTAAAGCTTGTCACGATCATCCATTATCTTCTTACGATGTCCCTGTTCCTTAAGGGAATAAATCAGAAGATGTCTCCCTGCTTTTGAAGGTCGGTTTTGTAAACAAACCATCTCTAGATCTTAATGAAGGACAGTTTAAAAAATTCTTTTAAGGTCTGAAAAAATATGTCTAAAAAATTATAATTTTCAGCGTCACCCCGCTCAATTATATATATTTAAAAACTAAATCACAAAAGAGCTGTGGGAAGTTCTTGTAAACCCGTCGAAATGTTGAACAGGTCTTTTGGCAGCAGGTAAATGCATGCATGATGCCAATACAACTTCGTTGGGGTACTGAACAGGCCCGCTGACAGCAAAGCAATGTCGGGTATACGAAAATTTGTGAATATCAAACCTTTTGACCTTAAAAAGTCCTTTATTCTGATCTGCAACTTCTTTCCAGGATATGGATATCAGAGTGGGTTAAATGGAAACCCTGTCGAGGCTATGGACGTCTGTTGGCGGCAGTGGCTCTGTCAACAGTATTGGGGATTTTATCTTTAATATCGTGGCTCACTTATCTTAAGATTGTTATCAGTTTTCATCCTTTAAGCACTGCTGGAATATTCGATTAATGATGATGTTTTAATGATTTTCTGGTTGTTATTTTTGAGTTAGAATTTCCTCATTATCATAATCTGAATTTGTTATTTTGGTAGAGATAACTGCTTCTACCAGTGTGTCACCATTGTTGGCAGCCAATTCGCATTTTTATCCTATCCTTATAAAATGCCTACACCAGTTTTTTTCAACCCTTGATTTGCATCGCAATCTTTGAATAAAATAACATTGTTATTTCGTGCATTCGCACACCTGCCTTTGTTCTTGTTTTCACGACTGCAAGCGTGAAACATTTGATTTCAAAGTCACATTAAAATCGTCACTGGATTATTATGGTACTCTTGTCTATGTGTTCATTGCATTTCCAATTTGATTATAGTCGCACAGTTGGCAAGACTCCAAGATCTTTACTCATTTGGCATTCTTTAATTGTTAATGTGATTCCATTTTTATAAGATTGTGATGATATTATAATGACTGTCATTGTGTCCTTAATAGATTGGCAGTTTGATGTTCTATAATCTTTCATCGATTTCCTTGACACATTGGTTTCATGAAAACACATTGACATTATGGGTTATACCCTTGGTGTAACCATTTCATACAACACATATGCGATATGATCGAACCCTTGGTGTTGATTTCGAATTATTGTTTTGATTTTAAAACTATGAAAACCCTATGCTTATGACAATTTTTGGGTCAATTTACCATTAATTTCATTAATTATTTGAACGACATTGTTTTTAACATATGAAATAGTGATTTGAATCGCTATATGCGCCGTCGGTTGTACATTGGGAAATGACTGTTTTGCATGGGATGATCTAGCTCCACCACCCTCGCACACTCGGGCATTAATGCCTTCCCCCTATCCTGGGTTAACTCTGTTGTTTTTGAGTAAGCCTATGATCTTTTCGGTCCTCTGTATACCCTATAAAACCCCTATCCACTGTGTGTTCTCTCCTGGCTCCTTTAGGGAGAATTTAACCCCCCTGGTGTTCAGATTTAGTTTTGGTTTCATTATTGCCAGAGAATACTGCTTAGGCTGACCCTGTAATTGCCTCCCAGAGACACGTTTTTGCGTGAGGGATTCTAGGCAAACGGTTTTGAATCCAATCAAACCCATGAAAAACCAGAACCGAAATTATCCCCTTTACCTTCGTGGAGGGCGGTTTCCTCAGAAATCGAGTTATTACAGAGATCTAGCTCGTGTTTTAGAGGTCAAGTTTCAGATCTTCTCCATGAATAAAAGGTGCGTATTGGGTCTGTGTGCATTTGTTGAAACGTCTATGAATTTTCCAGGACTGTGCCTCAGAACCCCTCTCACTCGTCCAGCCTCTCACACTCTTGAACCCTTGATCAATCCTTAGAAAATCAAGAAGTCTTTCAGAAGAAGCATTTTCTTACTGCCCAGGTATGTATTTCAACATAGATTTTGCTTTATGAGTTTGCTTGAATTAATATAAGGGATTGGGTTTGCTTTCGATTAGATCTGTTTGTTTTTAATTGATTCAAAACAATTATGTTGACTTCGAATGATCAGAAATGATTTCGTTATGAATCATGTTTGGAATATTTTCTTTGCTAAATTCGGACACAGCTACGATTTAGTTAATATTTCCAGATTAGTATAAACGATTGATTGTTTTTTATTGGGTTTGTTTTCGTTTAGTTCTGTTCGAATAAGATTTAAGGAATGATTCTGTTTTGTTTCCATTATGATTGCGTCCGACCTATACAAGAGATTTATTTGCTAAATCAGACACAACTATGATTTTGATTGATACGATTTTGTTGTTGTTGGATTGTGTCGGCTCTGAGTTAGTTCAATTTATTTCTTATGGTTTGATTTTGAAATGTTTTGGTATGCTTGAATTGGCATAATCCTTTACGTATGAAATGCATCAATATCAGGGATTGGTTTGATAAATACAATGTAATCTATTAAATCGAAAAAACAACTCTGTTAGTTTTTTATTAAGAAGTGATTTTGTTAATGGCTGAGTCGACATAAATTATTTCATGAAAAATTTACTTAATCGGTTAAAGCCTGTTTTGGTTAAAATAGATTCAAACATGATTTCATTTGCTCTCAATTAGCATAGAAGTTTTGGTTTGAATGATTCGTTTAGTTTTCAATTAGTAATCAAATATTTGTTTAATAGTTTGAATATATTTCTATTAGTTTTGAATGAGTTTAAAACCGTTCTGTTTTCAAATTAGACCAACTACAGAATCATTTGATTCTGTTAGCTAGTCTTAAAATTTAGATTTTTGTTATTTTTACAAATAAAATATCACCTAAACTTGTTTATTCTTGTCCACTTTCAGGTGCATACGAATTTCAATGATCAATGGGATATGCTATGGCAGTTTAGGAGATACTTTTGTAGGATAGTTTTGTTATAGGTTGTTATCTTTAGTTAGGAATAAAGACTTGGGAGATTATCCCCAGATTTTTTGTAAACTGTTATTGATAATTTCCACAGGGGGTTTTTACCCTGTGGTCTTTAAATACTTGTTATTTTTTTGTAATGAACCCATCATCATCACTGTTGCGAGAAGTAGACTATGGATTTATAATACAGACTGGGATGAAAGTTGATGTCTTGTAACAGCTTTAGCTTTCAATATATCAAACTTTTATTTCAAGTTTTCTTCATATCCAGTTTGCAATTAATTATCGACTACTTTAGCTATCATAATTCG